>JAAMPI010000430.1:0-38113 GCA_013054445.1 Cudoniella acicularis
TTTTTAAATCCGACTTCTCGTCACGTGATCTACAGTATTTTATGTACCAGTTTTTTGAGGCGAGCCACTTCCACCTCTTCTTGAGCTATTTCCTTTTTGCGAAGTTCTTTGGACTCTGCTGTCTCACTGGAAGTTGTTTTCAAAGCTCTCAAATCCTTCTTCCTTCCCTGAATTTTCATTTCCCAATGCTCTTCATCCCCTCTATAGTCCGCCTCGGCTCGTTCTGGTATTTTCAAATATAGCAGAGATAGGAACCTGGTCAAGGATAGCATACAGCTCACGAGAAAAGTAGTCAGGCTCATGGTAAGTGCCCGAGTCCATCTCAGATTGTGGCGCTACATAATATCGTGAGGACTCGTGAGGTCTCGTTGCACCCTCAGCTTCAGCAGCTGTTTCTTTTGCATCCAGATTCGCTATCTTCGGGCTGTAATCATCAGTCGAGTTACTGATTACTTCGGACTTGCTGACGGGTGACTGGCTTCCATCATTGCGTTCAACGTACTACCATTGTTTGGACCTGTCTCATGGCCTTTCACGAGAATGTGTCTCTGTTCTTTCGGTCAGCATCTTCACTCTACAAATTGGGAAACCGCCTCTGAATGCTGCGCTGCAAATCAGAATCGGGTGGGCGGGGAACGAACCTTCAAAGCATCCTTACGTGAAAAGCTCTTTTCACAATATTGACAAGGGAAAGGCTTCACTGCCAAATGGATTCGTTTATGGCGTTTCAGATCGTGATTGCGGTCGAAATATTGCGAGCACTGGTCGCACTTGAAAGGTCGATCATTTTGCTGTTGTTGTCCAGGATGGTTGAGACTTTCCGGAGTACTTCGCTCTTCAAACACGTGACCCGGAGGAGGTCCTGGTCGTGGCGGCCCGGATATGTGAGGTTCAGGCAAGGCCCACATATACATCGTAATTTCCCAGCCTGGTTCTATTATTATGTCCCAAACATCCGGTAAGATAATTTCACCATTGGGACCAACGAGGTCGTAATTGCCATCCTGGACTCGAGGGCCGATCACATCAACGTGGAGGAAGGCTTGTTTGATCAGCTCTTCCATACCCTTCACATATATCAGATTGTTAATACCCCTTTATAAAAATAGGTGTACTTACGGTCCATGTTGCGCAAAGGTGGAAGGGAAAGCTGAATTTTCGGCCCACGGCATCTTTGAATCTGATTGGCTTCCTCATTTCCTTTTCCAAGTCCTTGGGTGGTTCGGGTCTCTTATCCTTCGAGCCAGATCCGATTTCCTCGTCCTTAACTTCTCTGGCTTCTCGGTTGTCTTTCTTGCGATTTTGCCTGAGTAATTGTTAGTACTATACCGGCAATACTAATCAATATTTGAATTACTTCATTAAAACCTCGTATTCCTGCTCAATAGACTTGAATCTCTTCATATTTTCCTCATAGTCGGGATCGTCAGAAAGAAATTGTTTAGTCTGAGCGTAATCCTCGCGGGTTTTAAAAATCTCTATACATTGTTTTCCCAGTTCGTCCAAATCCGACTCCCAATCACTGGAGTCTTCATCATCATTAGGATTCTGGCTGTTTTTGAGGGGTTTTCGCTGAGATGGTGGGAGAACGATATCGTCAGAACTGAGGATAGTTTCATCCGGGACTTCACCCCCTGACCCCGGTGGCATATCTTCTTGGTCATCAGAATCGAGGAGATAACCGTCTAGGTTTTCAGCAGATTTCAGTTCTTCCACAATTTCATGTTCTGGCTCCAGCGGTATATCCTGTTGGTCATCGGAATCTACGTCGTTCTCCTGCTCTTCCTGATTATCATCGTCCAGTTCACCACTCTCCTTCACTGGCAAAGCAAATAAAGCCAGTTGCTCCATATGACGTCCAAGATGTCTTCGAAATTGTTTCGGAGTGCCATATGGCTCGACAACATTTCCATCATTCAAAAGCAATCTCCTCGTGTCGTGTTTCGAGTCGTGAAGTCTTGTATTCCATTCATCGCACAGGGGGCACGCATCCCCCGAAATTCTCACAATAGGCTCCTCGCTTTGTAATATGACAGCCCCTATCTTCGAACCAGCTAAAATAGCTGGGTGCGCAGATGCGACGTGGTCAGAAAATAGTTCTGCAGTTGAGAATGGTTTGTGCTGGCAAAACTGGCAGACCCATTCACGTCTATGGCTTTGAAGTTCATGAGCGAACCATTCGTTGCGGCTTCGAAACATTCGCATTGAACAGCCTTGGAAAGTGCACACGTATGGTTTCAAGTCGCGAAAGACATGTTTCCTTCCTATGCATTAGCTGGAGTTGTGTTGGTAAACAGGGGGTAATCTTACTTCCAAGCGTTTTTATTCTTTACAACTTGTTCAGTATAGCATAAAGGGCACTGAAACGGTTCACCATACTCGAATGGAACGTCTTCAAAAGCCCATTTTGGAGGTGAAGGGACCGCCAACTTTGTAGGGCCATCCGTATTAGCGAATTCAGTTGCCTCATAAGAGGTCTGGGACCCAAAGAAACCAGCGACGTCCGATCCGTCTCTCTCCGGCTGGAAAAGATTTGGTACGAAAGTCGTAGCCTGAGTTGGTGCAATCGTTTTGGCCGCCTCTACGTCTTTGGGAATCGTTTCCTGGATGGTCTCGATATCCTCGCCCCAATCTCCGGTCAGCTTGCCATAATGCTCTTTCCGATATGTTAAAAACTGTCGTCGCCTTGTGATGGCCTTTCCGAGACGTTTGAGAATCCAATCATTACTCCACTTTGCAGTTCCATGTTTCTCTCGCATATGTCCAATATCTGCACCTGGATTCCATGTGCTGTAACGAGAGGCTGCTTTGGCGTAATCATCACGCTTTGACGACTCACGGATGAGAACTGAAAGCTTCATTAAGTTCAGAATAGATGCATTAATAGCAGTGCATAATTCCTGAAGTTCTGAAGTGGACTTAACTTCATCACATTGAGGGGCTTTCCCCTTATATAGTGGTTTCTTTGGTCCTCCGTCAGAATCGCTATCACTCATGGAATCCTCTTCCCAGATTTGGTTGGCTCTTTCACCTGATACAATCAGAGTAGCTTCAGAATATTAGCACGTTTATTCGAAACACGACGTTAGGCTACTCACAATCTTCCAGATATTCTCTCAGCTCCCCAAGGACCTTACAGAGTCGCTCACGAATATCAGGCGCGTATCGCAGTCGAAAATCGAGTGACATAGGGTGCAATTCCCCTCGGAAGGCCGCAATACTGACACCCCATGCTTTAAATCTTGCGTGCGAATCTTGAAAATGTAGAAGTGTCGCATTACGATCAATGCCGATTATATCTGCCTCGCTGATCGTGATGGCACGTAAATTATCACATATCTTTTCTAGATGACTACGACATAGTTTTGCATCTGTAGACACTGCCGTGGGTTGATGGAAGCTCATGATCGGCAATTTTTGAGGATCAAATAAATCTTTCCTTGGCAATGGGGTTACTATAGGGCTCGGTATTCGGTTTGGTAGGTTGAGACACTGCTTCGGGAGCTGTGGTTTGTATCCTTCCCTGGAGGTTGAAACTCCCGTCCAGCCGGGCTGGCTGATAATTAGATGGTGCTTTTCTTGATCAATCAAAGGGACTGATTCCACCGTTCTAACTCCAGGGTTGCTTCTCGAGGAGGGTGACTGAGAACTGGACTCAGTTTTGTTTATCGACTTAGCCTATGGATTGCGCGGTCCTTCGCAGTCGCGGATCGCATCTTGATATCGAGCGAAAAGAGCAAATTGACAATAGTTTTAGCCCAATCACTGGGACCAAGGCGAGGTCTTGGTATCGAGCACACCCGCTTCAATATGTATTGGTGATGATTGAATGTAGTCAGCGCTTGCTTCAGCTGTAGAGGCGGTGATTTTGAAAACCCCGCAATACGGGGGATATTATATCCTCAAATGCCAAATCTCGGGTTGGGGATACTTCAAGGAAGGAATGATTTATGGGGACCTAACCACTTCGTGGATCAGATAAACGTATAGCAATAGTTATTTAGAAGACGTAATTAACGCTCGGAAACTTTAATACCACAATGTAGCTATTTAATCTCCCACGGAGTGCGTTTGGGGGTTGAAGTCATTATATCTCACCGTAGCATCAGCTGAGGGGCCAAATTTCCAACCTCATTCTCACAACAATGTCGGAACTACACTTTTAAGACCCTTCTAGATACAGGTCATGCGCGAGAGCGCCCAGAATTATGTCCGGAATCGAGGTCGTTGGACTCGTGTTGGGTGTTCTGCCCTTGGTCATCTCAGCCGCAGAAGACTACAAGAAAGGTTTCGAGCCGTTGCTGCGATGGAAGCGTTTCAAATTCGGCTTCCGGGACTTTATCACGTCGGTTGATATCCAGCGACAAATGTTCCAGCTCGTGCTGAAGAAACTATTGATAAGAGTACAGTTGCCAGCGGAGGAGAAGCAGAAACTTTTAACGGTGCCGAACTATGAAGGGTGGACGCAACCCGGAACCATTGATGCGATAAAACTGCGCCTAGGAGATTCATTTGAAGCTTGCAGAGACATATTGAGGGCCATGAGAGACGATATGGAAGATTTGCAGAAAATGATGAGCTTGAAGGATGGTAGCGTTCGTTGTCCCTGACCATTTGTCGTAAAACTAAAGTTAGTCGCCGAGGCTAACTATACAACTGCTTTAGGTTCATTGGGCACATCCGGGAGAAAAACAATGGAAATACCAAGCGAAAAGAATACAACTGAGCTTCAGTGAAAATGGCACACGAACAGTCCAGTCGCTTGAGAAGAGGATTCAGGACCTCAGATGCCTACTCGATCTGCTCGATAGCACCGAAGACGAAGACTCCTACAACACGCAAGCTATTTCGAAGGACACAACTTGGGCAAAACTTTTCGAATGTGTTAGACGGCACGCAACAAACCTCCACTGGGCTATCAAAAATGGATGGAAGTGCAACTGTGAAGGCATACACGCTGCGGGTCTTCAGCTGCGGAAACGGACAGCGGATGACTGGTCCTCACAATTTACTATGACTTTCGGTGCTCTTCCCCTACGGAAACACGCAGAAACCAACCTCTATACCCATCGCAAGGTGTTCATAGTTCTGAAAGAATCGACAGATAGCTCAGCCTTAATGCCTTCGAGGCCGAAACCCTCTCCAATTCAAGGCTCATATTTAAATCAACTGAGAACAGATTTCGAACTAAGGTCATCTTCAGAGATGACTTCTGCCACAATTTCTGGACATTCAAGTGCAAATTCCTCAATTTCTTCTCGATTTAGCAGTTTTGGGTCAATATTTTCGAAAAGCGATTCAAATTTAGCAACCTCCACTCTCTCAACATGTAGTGGAACGGAGATTCTTTTGGAAAGCGCCCACAGCAAGTACGTCACTCTTATACCAATTACTTGTTTATGCTTCCTCTTTTTGGCTTCCAAAGTCGCTGATAGTAAACAGAAAAGTTACAAACCTTAAACCCCAAGTGAAGGTGAAGAAGGGGATTAGCTTTGCAGCAGATTTACCAACAAAGCACGAAGAAAATTCTCAGATCCAGTCAACGACGCCCAACTTAAAACCTCCTGCACCTCCAAAAATATCGTTACCCGCAGATCAGTCTTCCACGGATGTCGAGATCAGTGATTTGTGCTCCGTTTTGAAGGGTCTCGATCCCAGTGCAAAAAGCTTAGGATACCTCTCTGACCGTAAAAATCGGAGACATGAGCTTTGTTGCCTGACTCAAGAAGTCCCTGACCCTGAAATATTTGACCTTGTTGGCCTAGAAAAATTGCTTGCAGTCGAAGGAAAGTTACGGTTGACTAGGCAAAAGAGATACAAGGTTGCATGCATCCTGGCATCATCACTCTTGCAATTACAAACCACTCCTTGGCTAAGCGGAAACTTGAACAAACAGAGTATTTTGTTCTACTACCAGGAGAATGAAGTACTTGCCGATCAGCCATACATCAGTCACTCATTCCCCTCGACAAAGTCCTGCCACGGTTCAACAGGAACCACCTCTGAGAACGAGAAGAATCTTTCATCACCTCGGGTAGCCCTGAGCAGCCTTGGAATATTACTCCTAGAACTCTGCTGGGGCCAATCGATTGAGGACCAGACCAATTTACGCAAAAGGCATCTTTCCTCAGACGGAAAAGCCATCGAAGGGACTGATTATCTGACCGCCATCGACTGGCTAGATACGGTTGACGAAGAAGAACCAAAGATGGTACCAATCATCAAGTGGTGTATATTTTGCCTGTATAGCGGGAAGCCGAATTGGACAGATACAAAATTTACGCAAGCTGTGTATGTCAATGTTGTAAGGCCGTTGGAATTGCTTGTCGCCCCAACTTGAATGTACATAGTCTCTCAAGTTATGAGACAACTACGATAGCTTGAGCTTCTTTGGAAGGTTTCGCAAGGCTGGCAAATTTTGAGTAGCCACAAAAGCAGGCCACACGCAGAACACAAAGTTGGATGACCGGCTCCTCCAAGTTCAGTGATAGAGACATTTCATTTTCTGGTATTTATCGCTCGAAAGCAATTTTTAGCGTCAAGTCACGGAGTCGGCACTCAACGCCATGCTGAACAAAGGATCGTGTTGCTGAAATTGAAGGAGAAGCCCAAAAACCCCCCACAAAACGCTCATCCGTTCATTACCGCCAACTCAAGAGAGAAACTCCTAAACAGCACAAACGCCAGCTCTAAGTTCTATGTGAATATCCCAACATTCAAACTCCACGAATAATACGAGGTACTCCTATCCCTAAAACCTCATAGAAATCAATGATGCACATCCTCTCGAGCAAGCTGCTCAAAATCAAGCAATATCCTTCTTGTCTCTTCCTTATCAACGGGGTTTGCATGCGCAAGAAGTTCCCCGTAATTCTTTTGCGCCTTGAGGATCTGGCCTTGGGCGCCTTTGACGTGGGAGGTGTTGAGGGACCGGTAAAGGCCGAGAGCTGGGTAGGCTACTGCTCCTAGCATTGCTGAGTTGAGATGTCAGAATGAAAACTTGGATATTGAGAATTTAATCCAAATCAAGATAAAAGAAGTAAGGCTTTTTTGAAGAAACTCACCAGAGCTTGGTTTAGTGACGAGTCCCATTGAGCCTTTCCCCACGCCTAGCAATAGGCCCAAAACCCCGTGGTCACGGGCGCCTTTGTAGGGCTCGTAAAAGAAACCCTTGTACCCGTCGTAGAATCCCAATGCGAGTGCCTGCAAAACGTCAATTCTCGCAAAGAATCTCTGAAAAATACCCCGCAAGACCAGGAAAAGCCAAAATAATATGGAATGACTGGAAAGCGCGATGGTTCCATGAATGAAGCAAAGAGGAAGAACAAACCTTGCCACCAATCTTCGACCCGCTCTTCCAATCACTAACGACTCCATAATCTCGCACTTTGTCTCCATATAACTTCGGCATTGCATGCAAACCATCAGCAAGCGCAACAGGAACATCCACCGCTCCCTTCACCAAAGCGTTTCCAACTTTTCCAAATCCTTTCCCTACAGCTCTTCCTGCAGCCCTTGCTGCGCCATGGCTTTTATGAGTTCCGCCACTGCTTTGACTCGCATCATCTAAGACACTGGACATATCACTGCGTGCTCGGCGGTATTCCGCAACTGGGTTTTCGACAAGATCGCCAATGCTGGAGCCGACGTTGAGGACGCTATCCACAAAAGCGGATGTGGTCGCTGTGAAGGGGTCCCAACGTTGATTTTGGGTGTAGATGGGTTTAGGTTTATATCTATTTGCTCAGCATCTCCAACACATTAGGAAGACGAGAACTTACAGCCTGAGCGACGAAATATCGATTCTCTTTTCTTCCACCAGCACAGCCGCTGCCTTGTGTGAAAGATTCACGCTTTTATGTCCGCGTTTCCAGGTCCATGTCGCTGGATGACCTGGCACAAGGGGGCAGCTCATAAATTTGACGGAGAGGTTGCGATGAAAGGATGTGACTGCTTGCTTGACACCATCCTCGGTCCGCATCTTGACTGCTATGCCCTCTGCTGCAAGGAGAGCGTCTGGTGAGAGTAGGAATGTGACGGCTTCTGAAAGGGATTTGCTGTTAAGCGACTTGTGGTCGATTGGGTGAGGGCCAGCTCCAGCTGCAGCCACCATGTTACCCCAAAATGGTTGACTATCAATTGATCAGTAAATAATTAGACCGTCGTGACAGGCAACTCACTCTCCGAAAAATGGGACTATTCCCGTTGGTCGTCCGTTCAGAAGTCCGCAAGCAGTGGTTCCGGCTCCTCCGTGATGTATAACTGCGCCAACATGTTTGAACAGCCATTCTATTTCGTGTTGGTAATCCTATAATTTGAAATGAATGGGGTTATCCGTACCATGAGGACAGTCTCCAATGAAAAGTATATTCTCATCTTCGACCCCTGTTCCAAGCTTACTCCAACCCCTCGAAACTATCGCCCTTACCCCGCATTGGCGGACAGCCGTCAATATTGTTTGTGTCATTGCAGCTGGATCTTCCATAACGATGCTTCCAAATCCAATATAGATTGGTCTCGGACGAGATCGTAGAAAAGCATCAATTTCGGGTTCTGGAGTATATTCTGGCACATTTCGAAAGAAGAATCCGCATACATCTAGAGACCGGTCAGTGGAAGAAAACGAAGGAATTCCCAATGCCGGTTTCGAGTTACCAATATTAGAAGGCCAATCGAGCGGCTTCGGGACTAATGCAGGTGACCAGCAGTAGGTGAAGGGGATTTTTTGAGTTTGGATGAGATTTGAATCAAACATTGCCGGTACAGGGTCAAGATTCAAGGTCGTTTTACGCCAGGAATTTATTATGTTGCCCAAACTAAACCACGAAAATTAGCAGTCTGCCCTTTTCACCACGAGAGTGGCTTACCCCTGCCAGGTCATCATCTCCACTAAGCCATAGGAAAGAAAATTGCTCATTTTCGGATCGGCATCTGAAGCTTGAATGTTTGCCAAAGGGTGAGGAAACGCTCTCGTCGCCGTCCACGGCATTGTGAACATTAGGTGAAGAGGAACACCCATCGCTTGAGCAACATGTACGTGAGCAAAACTTGGCGGGTTGGCGATGATTGCTTCAGCGACAAAAGGGACATTGCTTATAGGATCAGGTTCGATACAGGACTTCCAACAACCCTCGAGCATCTCTCGTATCATCTTTCGTTTCCGAGCTATGTCCCCAGCTCTGATTGTCTCCATCTTTGGAATGATGCCGGGATTTTTGACCATGTACTAGATCAAACATGTCAGATATCGAGATCTAATCTAGAAAATATGTGAGCGCTTACAGCCATCAAATCCGCCGGGTCGCCGCCAATTGGAAAAAATTCAAGACCAGAAGATAGGACAAAGTCTTTGAAAGTATCATGAGTTGCCAAACGAACACGATGGCCTACGGCTAGCAATTCCTGCCCCAAAGCGACGAAAGGTTGAACATCGCCTAGATTCTCAATTAACTTGGGATCGACAGTCGTAAATGTGTTGCGACTTGCCTCGACTTCCGACAACCTGAATAACGATGTTGATAAGAGGGAATGAACGGGTGGCAAAGCTTTGAGATTCTGGA
Organism: Cudoniella acicularis; assembly: GCA_013054445.1. Taxonomy (NCBI): domain Eukaryota; kingdom Fungi; phylum Ascomycota; class Leotiomycetes; order Helotiales; family Helotiaceae; genus Cudoniella; species Cudoniella acicularis. The sequence goes on from JAAMPI010000430.1 coordinate 9,561, forward strand.
ATAGATGATTCGTATTCTGGAAGTGGCGGTAGAGACTGAAATAGGTTGTTGTTTCCCCGGAACTGCATGCTGATCCGGCCATTTCCTGAAAGTTGATTGAGTTTAGTTCCTATCTCCTCTAGCCCCAGAGAGGGACGTCACTGGAGCGAGAGCTTTGTACCTAACACTTCTGTCGATACGTTGCAATCTTCGTTCCCGAACGATTGTTCATATGGTGGAGGAATGTCGAGATCTACGTCATCATGTTCTGTTTGGACTACCTGGCCACGCATAATTTTCTCCATGTCGAATGTTGCTTCTCAGACGAGAGGAACAAAATGACAAGAAATACAAAACAAGAACGAAAGACAAGTAAAGAGTGGAAGAAGGCAATGAGGGAAAATATGTTAGCAAAAGGTCGCATCGGGCCTCCTAAAGTTGACCCACGGGAGAATTTAAGGGTACAAGGACGGTAACACAAGGCTTGTCACTTGTAGAAATGCTTCCAGCAGATCTGATCTGGATCGTCTGATGATTTAAACAACAAAACCTTGATCTCCACATTACGAGCTAGGGGGGGGCATGGGTCTATGCTCTACAGGGAATTTCCGAGCCTTGCTAAACCCCCTTCAGGGCTCAAAATCCAAGAGTCATGACCATCACTTCAAAAGTTTAGAGCTACCGAGACATTTATCATTCCCAAGTTATCGTACATCGTGATCAAATTAGATAAACTACCCTTTAATCAATTTACATTATTGTTTTTGAGAACTTGATAATTTTGTTTGGGTGCAAAATGCCCTATAGAGCACAGACCCATGCCTCCCAGCTCGTAAAGTCCCGGGGAATTGTGGCTCATTTGATCTCGAGGCCCAATAAATGCATGCACCCTTTACCCTGCCCTGCGCTAGGAGTTGATAACCTCAGGAGTCGAAACAAATCCTCAGCCTCATTATTACTCCCCCACTTTGTCTCGTTCCTTGACTCTACTAATACAGCAGTCATGCTCACCATTTTATACTAAAGTAGAATTATTTGGGATTCATCGTCCTTGCACGCGCTTCCTGCATCCGTCGTGGAGAGGATGAAAATCCCAAGATCTTTCTATGGAGGCTTCCGATAAGGTATTTTAAAACTCGGTTCCTAACCTTTAATTCCTTATTACAATCCTCTACACAGTTCAAAGTAGGTATAAGTTCATTTGATCTCTGCCAGTTTATTCAACGGGGTTTCAAAGTAAATTTTCATGTTCTTTCCATCAGACTTATTCCATTGATTTGCACCCATATCTTCTGCAATATAGATCGGTCTTTTGTCTCATCAAATCAACTTTCAAGACCTAAGCTCGCTATTTCCTCTACCGTACGCCTTTCGGCATCTCAAGATGCAACTATTTATTTCCTCAAAGCAACACCACACATTCTCGACCACCTCCTTTCTCTCTACTTTATTGCTCCTTGCGGCATTATTTCACACATCAGTTTTTGCAGCTCCACTCGTCACACGCACTAAGAAATACACCGCAGCCGATGCCAAAAACTCGGCAACAATCTTGGAGTGGCTGGAAGCCGCCAAACCTGTCGCCTCAGACCATGTCATCTTTTATATCAGCGGGCCCAAGTCAGATGGCAACGCCATGGCTGCAAATTTCGTCAAAGCGAACAAAGACTATGGATACGACTCTTCAATCTTCTCAAAAGAGAGCGGTTTCGCCGCCGCTTTTGGCGGCCTCGATCTTCCCACCATGTTTGAAAATAGGAAGAAAATAAACTACGCGGCCGAGTCCTCAGCCATGTCTGAAGCGATAGCTATGTATGCTGATAAGGAGACAAGGCTATTCAACTATGCTGGTAATGGTATGTGCCCCCTCAACTACACTAAACAAGAAGAGAACTGCACTGACGGTTTGAGTAGAGCATTATAAGAGCTACTTCTTCAAGTACGAGTTAGAGAAGCTGAAATCTTTAAAAAAAAAGTTAAAAAAGTTTATGTTATGGAATCAGGCACTACAAACCTGTTGGAGGTAAGGGTATATGACCGTAGTACGCGGTATATAGTATATAGAAGATATATCTATATAGTCGTCGGTAGGCGGCTATGGTGTGGGCGGAAGAAGAGTCGACTGTTAGGTCGAGAGTGATTCAAGTATGTGGAATAATAATATGAATTTGACTTAAAGACTTATCTATCTACAAAGGAATGAGCGGACTATATATACTACAAGTGTAGTTACTAGAAGCTTCTATAACTTAGAAATCAACGCTTATAAATCAACGCTTATAAATCAAAGCTTATAAATCAAAGAACAACCTAGAAGATTCTAGTAAGGTCTAAACCTTAAGCCTAGAATAGTGCTTATTACCTAATAATATAACAAAACCCATCTGCATATACTTCTGATCTTCTGGCTCCGGCACTCCGGCTGCTAAGAAACCGGAGAAGGGGGAAAAGACCGGGAAGGGGAAGGTGGAAAAGACAGGGAAGGGGGATAAGACGGCAACGGGGAGAGTGAAAAAGACAGGGAAGGGTAAAAAGACGGGGAAAGTGGCAAAGACAGGAAAGGGGAAAAAGACAGAGAAGAGAGCTTAAGCTCAAAGCGAGGGGGATTTTAGTAAAATGTTGATTTTGAGGGATGATCCGCAGAATAGATCCGGGCACCCAGGTGGAAACCTAGGGGTCCGAAATTGCTCCGGTTAAGCAGGATATTGTTGTGGTGGTGAGTACTGCTGGTACTGCTGATTTTGTAAATATTATTGATGTGGAGGTGCGGCGCATTTGCCATACTACGGCTGTACATATCTGCATTTTCCTTGTTTATGTCCTGGTGGGAAGGATTCATTTCTCGAAAACCGATTTTAGAATTATTACTAGAAATTTTCCCTCAAACACATCATATTTTAATCAACGAAACGATATAGGGACACAAATTTTACAAAGAAGTCACATAGAAGACGTCAATTTGCAATTTTGCCCGTAAAGAAATCCTTCTATCAATCAACCACGTCCGATCATTCTCTCTCCAATATCCCATTGTCAATAGTACCATCAAGCCTCCCTTTCACCCGCCCCAAGCACCTCCTCCGTAGGTCTTTTCCCGAAATTGCCTGGCTTCGTATTCCCAGCACTACTTACTCTCCTCAAACTGCTTCGCGCGAGCCTGTCCGCCCAGACTTGCGATCTCACGAACCTCTTCCGTGGGGCGATTGGCGAAGTTGCCCTGGTTCGTATTTCCATTTCCCATCGAGGTGTCTTGAAACTGAGCCGCACGCGCCTGTCCCCCTTTGCTCGCCGCCTCCCTTACCTCCTCCATAGGTCGATTCGCAAAATTTCCCGGATTGGTGTTATTTTTTCCAGTCGGTTCTTCAAATTGCGCAGCGCGGGCCTGGCCTCCCTTCCTGGCAGCTTCTCTCACCTCCTCGGTAGGCCGGTTGGCAAAGTTACCCGGGTTGTCGCTGGTGGTTGAAGCGGAGGTGACTCCAGAACCTTGGGATGCAAGGCCGCCTTTACGGGCGATCTCGCGGACTTCTTCTGTGGGGAGATTGGCGAAATTTGCTGGGTTGGTGGATGCCATTGTGAATGAAGTGCTTTGATAGCTCTTGCGGAATTGATTGGAGCTTTGTTTTGTTTGAGAGGAAAGGTTGGGTATGTGAAAAGTGGGTTGGAGTCGAAATGCGGATGGAAGAGATGTGATATTGACGAACTTATATAGAGAGCACGAGGTCCTTCTCTTGATCTGCCTGAGGTACGTATGATATAATGTGTCCCGCAAAACAAGGTATATGGCCAAATGACGATTGTATTTTAAAGCACTCCTAGGTTTCTAGCAACAAGACAAGGATCCTTCAGCACGTGGATCGAAAACTCCGCCCAAATGTCATCTAAAATCACGATCTCTCTGCCTTCGAACCAGTCTTGCATCAGGCAGAACCTAGTAAGTAGGAAGTAAACAAAAACGCGTGTCGAGATCAACATGTCGATCACCCGAACTGGGGACGCGACATCCTCGCGTTAGAACATAGGTTTGACTCATAGCTCTTAGTAACCTAGAATAACGTCAGATTACCAATTCGTGCTAGAAATCAAGTTTTATATCGTTTTCGATGCATGTCATAAACTAGTGCCAGGCTGCAGTTGATGCTCCCGTGTCCGAATCGCTTCCTCGCGAGCCGCATGTACAAGTATATTCTAGTCAAAATCGCTCGATCATAAAAGTGGTAAATAATAATACAGTCATCGAGTCCCGTAAAACCACTTGGCTGTGAGAAAGAAAACTCAACTCAAAAACAAACTAATAAGTCTGTTTGTTACCAAGCCATGCAAAGAAAGCCCTCTCATCTACCCTACTCCTTTCTCCTATTACTCGAGTACTATGACCAACAGGATTCCTAGGAACATTAACTTTCTCCCTCTCAGGAAGCCTCTCCTCCACAAACATCTGAAACCCATTCACCAAATCGTCAACCTCGCCTTATATTTGCCCTTTTTTTGACTGATTGGTCCTGCAATGGGTATTGTGACATAGTGCCGGTCGCTTCGCTATATCTTTTCACTCTCACTTTCTCTATTCAAACTGCTATCTTTTCTTGGTTTTGTTAACAAAAATTACTTGGATTATCTTTCTTCTTTTATAATTTAAACTTTTATTAAAATATCCGAGTTTAAATATTAAAATAGGTCTGAATATAAATAAGACTGGGTTTATTAGTTAAGTAAAGTAGTTTTCTAATACTTTACTAATACTTTATAATTACAATATTTAAAATTAAATAATAGAAATAATATATCTTAAAAATCTTTAATTTATTAATTACTTTAATTGTTATTTACAACTTATTAAACTTCCTAATTAAGCCTTTCTATTCTATAAACATAGCTACCTAAACATTAGAATGTGGACAAAGTAATTAGATATCTTATTTCTAAGAAGTATTACTGGGAAAGACTGAGCCACATCCAGTGGCGATAGGCATTAGTGGCTTAAGCGATGGAGGGAGAAGACATTGTAGAAAGATAACGCCCTCCATTTCTCCTTCCTTTGATTTCAACGCGCCCATTTCAACAATTCTTTTCCATGCGCCCAGAAAGTTCTTGCTCTTGTTTGAACAAATATGCCGTCACTTAAATTCTGGAAGTCGAAACCCCGTCAAATCTCGAAGACGTTGAGCGATTCGGCCAACGAGGCGCGGCCGATTCAAGCCAATTTGGCATGTTTGTTCTGGAGGACAAACCCTCCGACCAATCCAAAGTGGTTGACGTGGTTGCGGTACATGGACTCAACGGACATTACCTCAATACATGGAAAACTACGAACGCAGCTGGGGAAGACATTGTCTGGATCAGAGACTTCCTACCCAAACAGCTCCCAAACGCTCGAATAATGTCGTACGGATACAATTCTGCTGTGCAATTCAGCAAGAGCGTTGTTGGTATCGGGACATTTGCAGAGCAACTTCTTGAAGATCTGCGGTCATGGCGTCTTACGCCAGAAGAGAAAGAAAGGCCGGTCATATTTATTTGCCATAGCTTGGGCGGGATTGTGGTGAAGCAGGTTTGTAATTACTTCTTGTCACGTTTAATCTGTCGGTTTCATATCAAATACTTATATACATAGGCTCTTGTAAGAGCTCATGAGCGAGAGAGATTTTCAACGCTGCTATCGAATATTCGCGGCATTGCCTTCTTCGGCACACCACATAGAGGGGCGGATTTAGCGAGTTGGGCCGCCATGTTTGGGAACATACTGAATGCTGCAGGGTTTGGGACGAGTACAAGTACAAAATTCCTTAAGGAACTTCGAAGTCGATCTGAGCTGTTGAGTGATATCAGTGAATCATTCGTGGAACGTGGGAAAGACCTTGATATTTTCAGCTTTTACGAGACGGACATGATGGGCTATATGAATTACCTGCTAAGTATATTCTACTCTTGCTTTATCAAGAACTACTGTTGACATCTCAAAGGTGGTTGAAAAGCAGTCTGCAATATTAGATTAGCCGAACGAGACAAGTATACGTCTTAATGGAAATCATTCGACAATCTGCAAGTTTTCCTTCCCAGATGATCAGAGGTACAGGACTGTATGGTCAAATCTACAAGAGATAAGCACATCTTCTATTGTTGATAGGAGTGAGTCATAATTTATCAGTCAGCATAGCTTCTCAATGCTAAGTTTATTTCCCCAGCCCTATCAGAAGAAGAGTCAACTTTCTTGCAAAGTCTCTGCAGTGACTACGATATTCACAGAGAGCGAGTAGAGGCTCCAGCAGTTGGAACTTGCCGGTGGATACTAGACCACCCAAAATATAGGGCCTGGTTACAGGAAAAGAATTCCAGCCTTCTATGGATCTCTGCAGACGCAGGTTGTGGGAAATCAGTCATGACTTCTTTTCTAGTTGACGCCCAAACCATCGATGTCACGGATGCAATAACATCTTACTTCTTCTTCAAAGATGATAATGAGCAGCAGCGAACAGCTACACTTGCTATTTCAGGTCTTCTTCACCAGATATTCACTGCCCAACCTCAGTTATTGAAACATGGGGTTCAATGGATAAAGTCAAGATCAGTGAACAGGATGGAATTCAACCCTCTCTGGAAGCTCTTTACGGATACAATCCAGGATATCGAAGCAACCAGCGTTATATGCTTGATCGATGCTCTTGATGAATGTGAAAAGATGACCAGAGAAATTTTCATAGCTGTCGTCGCAAAATACTTCGCTACGAGTCTAAAGAGTCAGCAACGAAAACCGGTTCTGAAGATGTTAGTCACAAGTCGGCCTGACAATGCAATTCAGCGTGGTTTTCAGAGACTACAAAAAATAAGATTAAGAGGGGAGGATGAAGTCGATTCTGTTAGCCATGATATTGGGCTAGTTGTTCAAGCAAACATCGACCAGCTACAAGAAGGCGGGATGCCTCGATGGCTGCTTATGAACCTTCAACAACGACTAATAGATGGAGCCGATCGAACGTTCCTATGGACCACCCTCATTATTCAGCTTTTGAAAGACGCCTCAGAACAAGGTGCCTCTCAGAACCAACTTGAGGCAATAATCCAAAGTCGAGACATCGACGAGGTTTATAGCCGTCTCCTGCAACAAACTTCTTCGCCTCTGAAGGCAAGGGCATTGTTATCAATTGTGCTCGCAGTCGCCCGCCCTCTGACATTAAATGAGATGTGTGTCGCAACAGCAATTAGATTAGGACACAAGAATCTCGGAGCTCTAGAAAGGGATTTTGTGCATCCTTTTGAAAACCATGTACGGACCCTGTGTGGACACTTTCTCCGTATCATTCACGGCAAGATCTACCTGGTCCACCAAACTGCGAGAGAGTTCCTCTTGGATTTCGATTCACATACAGCCTCAACAGTCCAGTATGGAGATCTTGCCAAGGAGGAGTGGATCGACCGAAACTATGCGATCAAACTTGGGAAACTTGATAAATTGTTCAAGCCGTCTAGAGACCACAATAGGGGATGCGTCGAGAACGGCGCTGAGCACCGCTCGAAGAGTTACCCCTTGCCGTTACGACAGGTAAGAAAACAGACGATGGAAGTTGGACGTGAAATCAAAAAATCCTCCGAAAACGGAAAGAACAAGCGACTAAAACCTGTCAAGCGAGAGCTTTTCAAACATGGGATTCTTCTTAAGAATGCTCATTATCTTCTGCTAAAGGCCTGTATACATTTTATTTCCATTGCTGGAAATTCGGACGACAAAGCTATGTTGCTTTTGGATCCATGCCTTGAAGAATCCCTTGATTATGCTGCACTCACCTGGGCCTTCCATAGCGGTCACTGTCGTGACGTCCAAACGCTTCCAGTAATGGAGCTCTTGGAAAAGTTATGTTCTCCTCAGTTCCCTGGATTTGCTACTTGGACTCAAAGAAATTCATTGTACAGATTGCAGTTTCCTGAAGGCCGGATAGACATACAGGGGAAACACACCGATCATAAAAGGGAAGTGGGACGAGTATTTTTAGGCATGCGATTTCAACGAGGACCGAAGTCTGACGACCAAGACTTGGATGACAATGACGGATCAGAGGAAGACACTGCTGAGTCAGAAGAAGACGCCTTTCCCGTTGATGTCTATCCTCAACCCAAAGAAGGAAAGCTGGCTAAGAGAAGCATGGGGGAAACCACAGTCCATTCGCACTCAGATCGATTCCGAGACTATAGAAGATCGGAGGAAAAAAGGATTGCAATTGAAGAATCTGCTTTAGTTTCTTATAGCCACCCTCCAGCCGGCAATTTATTTCCGAATTACCTTAATAGAGTTAATCAGATCCAAATCGGATCTGACTCAGATTTATAAAAGTCAAATAAAAAGAGGTTAAATCAGAGTTGGATTTGGATTTGCCCAAAACTGACCTGCTATTTAAGTGATTTAGTACCCCTGACAGGTCACCAATAACAGAGTCTAGCCTTATCTAGATTATAGATCTTTGAACTTCCTACTCTAATCTAACCTTACTACTATATAAATACCCGCCCTCACCCCCTCACCCCTTTTCTTTTATCCTAACAAAGTCTGAAGTTTCCTATACTAAAGAGAATCGAAAATTTCGCCGCTGCTATGCGCGTCTTATAGATGTCATGATTAGAAGCCGTGAGAATTAAGTCGTGTAAGTCGTGGTTACTTTTCTTCGGCGTACCGGTAGTTCGGATGTTTAGATGTTTTGGGATAAACGTATGAAAATTTGTGATTCGAAATCCCGAGCGACAGCGACTTCTCCCATAACAATAGCAACCTGGCTTTATATTAACAGCAATCCTTCTAAGTTATCACCTACGCTTAAAAACCCTATACCTGCACACACCACTATAAGATTGCAAAACCCACAACTCTCAAGTTTCAGCCCTCACATAAAACAAGATAACCCGCTGTCGTGTAAGAGCAGATTCTTCGATCCCCAGCTGGCAGCAACAACAAACCTACATGGGTTTGCACGACGGATTAGCGTTATATTATCGAAGTATGAGAGAAGGGAGTCATGATTTGTATTTATAAGGGATTGGTTTTGTAGGTTTTAGGGTCAGGGATGGGGAAGTTAGAGGTGACGGGGAAAGGGCTATGGGAGGGGCTTTTGAGGGGAGAGAGAGAAAGAGACAGAGATTCTGTGTGCTCGTAATTCATTCATTTATTTCTCGCCGGAGTCGCTAACAATGTGATGCTAAAGAATGGACGCAGAACGCCGACGTCGTGGAGGGGGATATCATACCGTGTCATACCAAGAGCCAACCATGCCAAAACCAACCCAATCATTCCATCCATGATCCATGATTCATATCCAACCCGCGAGTTCCAATTTCCCATGCCCTCTTCCTAACAACTTTCATCAAAATTTCCGTATGCATCAATGAATCCCATATCCATATCTATCCCTTTTCCAATTCACAAAAGGGAAATCCCGTACGTTCCAATTTCATGTTACCACCGCAAAGCAGGTAGTCCATGTGGACTCCCACCCGCACTCGCACCGCCACTCCCAAGACTCCCAACCCCAACATCAACACTAATACTCCTCCCAATCCCAAACCTATCCTTCTCTTTGTCCTTCCCCTTCCCCTCTCTCCCGTCCCAGCACCCCATTCCTCCTTCTCTTTACCCTCCTGCCCACCCCGCCCCTCCTTCCCCTTCTTAATCAATTTACTTCCCTTCCTCTCCGGCACATTCGAGTTCGGCATCAGCACCACAGGCGGCAATGGCAACGGCCTCCTCGTAACCGTGTTCTCCAATTTCTCTCCCCAAGCATCCAGCTCTTTCAACAAACCCCTGCCTTCATCCACCACTGCCGCCGCAGTAGCAGCACCAGAATCAACGACTCCATCTTCGTCGTGGAGGAAAGTATAGGCTGTCTCAATCTCCCCTTTTTCTTTCTTATTTCCCCGGAATATTCTTACTCGGGATAGTTCCAACATGAGGGGAAGCGAGCGGCGACCCCTCTTTAGTCCTCGTCGACGCAGTAACAGTAGAAAATCGCTCCAGGCTCCTTGATTGAAAACTCATTATCTGCCTCAATACCTCCGGATCCGGGCGTTTCTTCTCCCTTTCTTTATTCCGTTCTTTCTCCAACTTAATCACCATATCCCTCTGCCTCTCCCTCTCTTTCTCCGCTTTCTTCTCCTTATCCGTCTTCGATATATTTTGCTGTGTCACGGAAACAGGAACCGGTTTGCGTTTCGGTAGTGGTAAGGGCCCGTAGAGCATTTTGGTTTTGTGGTCGATGAAACTCATTCCCCTTCCGGGGATCCCGTTGATGTTTCGTGATTTTGTTGGGTTTCGGGGTTCGCTGCGCGCGCGAACATGTTTCTTTACTGCGTCGCGAGGACTGAGGCCGAGGAGTGTGCCGAGTATAGCTTCCGCCTTGCTATTTTTTTCCGGGGTCGCGGATTGCGAATCAGTGGCAATAACCTGTGTCCTGCCAATGAAGACGGGTTTTCCTTCTTTGAGTAGTTGGACGCGTTCACGTTCTTCTTTTTCGCGGCGGCCGAGTTCCTCCCATGCTCGTGTGGCTTCTTCTCGTGCGAATTTTGCTTCGGTGAGGATGTCGTTGATTTTTGTCTCGGAGAGGGCGTTGAAGTAAGAAGGAATCTTGGCTGAGCGCCGGTGCAACTCGAGGTCTTTGGCCATTTCAGCGGCGAAGCGCGCCCCGTCTACCTTTGCTGATCGTCGATGCGGCTCTGTGGTTTTGGCTCTTTGAATGCGTTCGCTGAGGGGCGGATCGGGGAGGGTTTTAATCTTGATGAGGGTGGCGGAGCCCAGTTCCGGCTCGGGTGTTGGGGCTGGTTCGGGGTTTTGTACTAGGCGTTTGAGATAGTTTATGTGGTGTTCTATAGATGCAGCGGTTTGAGAGGCGTCGGTTTCTAGTGTGTTAGAGCTGGTGGCCTCTTTTGTGCCGGCGAGACGCTGGAAGTCTTCCACTGATTCGGCGGCGAGGAGGTTGCGTGATTGGACGTAGGCGACGAAGGAGATGGCGAGGTCGTCGGGGAGCATGTCCCATATTAGAAGGGGGATGGATATGAGGAGCATGGTAGAATGGCTCTTATAGACTCCTTCCACCACCCCATACTTAGCAAGAGCGGGAATTTGGCGGATCCAGCGGTACCAAGCCTCAACATCTGGAGCTGAGTCTTCGTCTAGAGCAACAGATATTAGGACATGGGGAATTTGCAGGTCGCCATTTTTAAGGGTCTTTATAAGATTGGAAGGATTGTAGATGTCGAATTGGGAGAAGACAGTTGACGGTGGTGGAGGCGAGGAAGGGATTGCTGGCCTGCTGAAATTGGCACTTGAACGGCCATTGACGGTCCTTCGGGTAGCCAGCTCGATGCTCAAAACCTTCGGATCACTTGCGCTGAAAATATAAACCGGTGTCCGGCGGTCTTGCATCCTCTGCAGATCTTTCCATTTTCTTCTCTCTGGCTTCTCGTGCTTGATTGCTGCAAGCAATTCGCTGTGGAGCATAGCAGCTGAAAAGGATGGTCGAGTGATCCAATCCTCCAACACGCTAATGAGTGCATGAGTGAAGAGGTGTCTGCCAGGTCCCGGTGACCATTCTTCCGCTCCACACGCAGCAATGGTTTCTATAATCCCTTGGCCACCTCCTGTTGCAAGACCTGAAGTTGCACAGCTGTCTAGTAGAAATAAGACATCGGAGCTCGTCTCCTCGAAGAGTGTCTGGATAGCAGTCCAGTTGACGAACGGTGAAGATGGATCTTGTTTGCTGAATATGGTTAGCAGTGCATTACATGAGGGAGGGTAGTTCAAGTAGAAAGTAGTCCCATCCAACATCTTCAAATTTCCAGCTCGGAGACTTACCACAGCCAAGTAGCACAGCCATCATTGATCTCTGCATGTCCACAGTAGTAGATGATCATCAAATTATCCGGCGACCCATAATCCTCCACAAAATGCAAAACCATGCTCATAAGCTTTAGATGGGATGATGCAGAGGGTATCTTCCATCTTTGAGTAAAAAAGCCATAGCATGCTTCAAAGATTGTCCTTAACCGGTCGATTTCTGGCTGTACATTCAAATCATCGTCGCCCCACTGAATCAAGACTGCAATTACTTGCTTGTACCGTGCTCGACCTTGTACTGGGAAAGCTCTGGATGCGGCCTGGGGTATGGTCAATTATATTGGAATTGTGCACAATGGATTGGAGTTTGAGAGAAGTCTGGATCCAGAGTCGTCGCTCGAATGGGAATAGAACGAGTCGATACATTTATCTGGAATCAAAGGGATCATCTGATGATCAATTGCCCTGAAAGACTGAATAAATAATTGAAAGGGTTGCTTACCTCCTCCAGCCTTTTGGCAAATGTCCCGAGCTCTTTCATCCGGTACCTCGAACGGCTTGTATCGTGAGTTGAAGCTGTGACTGAGGATAAGGGAGTATCACTCTCCACTTGCTATCCGGAGGAGGTCAGAATCATCAGAACAAGTTTTGTTTTCTCTTGACGTACTCACCTCATCGCTCAGCCCACCCGGACTTTCAGCCCCAAGGTCCCCTAACCCATCATTCTCCCGATGGTCAGCCATCAGGGCTACACAAAACAGCCTCGGGACGTCCTTGTTTCCGACTCGAGAACAAAAGACAGAGAAGTTTCGTTTCAACAACACAATCAGGTGGGATAAGCGTCAGGGATTGCATCCTTCGGGTGTGGCAGAGAGGTTTACGTTTGAGTGTGTGAGCGAGGCTTGCTCCCCTCCATCAACCTCATCGTGGCCTCTCCGCATCAAAGGACGTCGGCGCAAGCTGACACTGCCCCGGCACCAAACAATGGGGAGGCCCGACTATTATACCCCAGCAGTAGTAGTAGCTGCCTCGCGGATGCGGCAAAGCATTGATGCTGTCGATACGACGATATATGGCATTGATAATGCTGGTGGGCTTAACGAAGTAACGGCGGACGAGCTGGAGCTGGAGTTGGAGCTGTCATTGCCTGCTACCATGGCAGGCCACCCGTTCTGCAGCCGTAGCCGTGTCCAGCAGAGCATACGTGCATACGTGCATACGTGCATACTTGTGTACGAAGTACCTACTACCTACCACCTCCTACATACTGCCCACACTTTTCTCGGAGCCTGCATCCTCGCATAGAATCGCGGGGGGGTTTCACATCTCGTAGGATCCGAGGAACTACCAGCCTTACCCATCCGTTGGAACAGCTTCCGAACGCGTCTGACCTTCCCTCTACGCATGGAACACAAATAGAAGTGTCCGGGTATGGCTATATGCTGCTGATGCTGGACAATAAGGGCGGGTAATGTCGAGTGAGGGTTGGGCATCAGCGAGCCGTTGGTGCAGAGTGAAGTGTGTCGTGGGTGCGTCGTGGGTGCGTCGTGGGTGTCGAGGGCTCGTCGTCCATAGAGGGGGCCGTAGCTCCCAGCCACCCCACCAAGAAAAGTCTGAATGAGCAGCTCTCCGCTTTTCACTGGCCAGCAGCCACTCAACAGTGATGTCAGTTTTAGCTTCCGCTCGCTACCGGCAGTCTTGAGGAGGGGAGCGGCGCATTTGAAGAAATATATAGGACAAATATAGCGCAGACTTTTCGATGATAGGTAGTATATGGTCAGTGAGGCCTACAGTTGTCTTGGTGAAATCCATAGGAGTAGCCCGTTTGCAGCCTAACCATGCGCGTAGAGTGGCCGTGAGTGAATGTTCCTGCAGCGCAGACCGCGGCTGCTCGAGTAGCTCCTAACGCCTATTTCATTGGCTAGGGCCGGCCTGACCTGAGACCCTGTCTTTCATCTTCCAGCTGCGAATCAGCTCGCAACAACACACAGCGCATCGACGAACTTCATCGTGCCTACATCGGCCCAACCCACCGTATTCACTTCGCAACTATCTCCTTGCTTTCTTTTTCTAAACTCTTGCTCGTCCGATGCTATCTAAAGCTGTCTACGCTATTATCCTCTAGTTGCGACCTCACCACTGAGAAGGTTGCGCGCCCGTGCCGCATGGTCCCATCAACCAGACAGCACGAGTCTGTAAGCGCTTGGGACAATTAAACTTCCACGCTCCAACAATGGCACATAAAGAGCGAGAGGGGGAGGTAGAGGAGAGACCCAGCGAGCGTCGCCATCGATCAAAGAGCGAGAAGGACCCGACAAAGAAGCACAAGTCATCGCGAAGCTCGAGACCGAAAGTGATCGATCCCGAGACAGGCGAAGTTGTCAAGTCTCCCCACCGAAGTCGAAAGGACAAGGACCAGGACAAGAAGTCAGAGCCGTCGAAATCAATGGCTGATCTAGTTCCTGAGCTTGCCAGGACGGCATCTGCACCTGGCGCAACGTCGAGAGGCAGCATCCCATACCCCAGTTTCAACAAGGCTCATAGTAAGGAAGCCGTCAGTAGCAGAGAGGACTTTCGGCTCCCGACGAGAGCTCAGCCCAATGTTTATACACCAGAATCAACAGACTTGGGTTCCGAGGAGAAGCTGAGATCGAAATCTGCTGAACATTTTACACCACCTCGGGGAGCGGCGACATTCAAGGATGGCAGACCACCCAGTCCACCAGAAACCGATATCTCGCAGCAGAGGAAGGCAACACCATCTCGCATGACAAAGGTGCAGGAGGAGGTCAAGACGGAATCTAGGCCTAGCTCGCGCAATTCTTGGTTTAGCAGATCTACAAAGGAAAGAGATGAAGGATCGAAGGTGTCATCGAAATCAAAAGCTTCGAAGGCTAGCACGGCTATCAAGTCACCGCAATTCAAAGCAGACGGGGAAGATGAGAAGAAAGAGCGTGTGGTTGAGACGCAGGATGACAGCACTGAATCTGAGGCGGACTCCAATCTCACATCTGTTGCGCCAAAGCGAGAGCCTTCAAGAGCTGGCCCACCACCACCTGCCCTGGACACAGACTCATCTCCAGAATCGGCACAAGATTCATCACCGCAAACGCTACCCAAGCACCACAATTCCCGCCGCCAAATGTGAAGTCAACTCCATCTCCGTTCCCCTACTTCGAACCACCTTCTGCAACTCCCTCGAGCGCCTTCAATTCGCCGCAACCTCCCCCCACCACCGCCCCCACCCAATGTGCCAATCAGCATTCCTCGAGTCGATTACCTATTGAACAATGGCGGACTTCTTCGACCTGCACCAAAGACTTTGCTGTCGGCTACTCCCTCATTTACTCCACAACATAATGGCTTGAATACTCCCATGCCTTCAGAGATTGAGAAGATATTTGGACCATTTTATAATGTGTTGGATCAATATGAAACTGTTATCACGAAGAATGGCTCCCTGGCTGTTGCTACTGGATATAGGTCAGTTGCGAGACGGTTACTGGATAGGCTGGAGAACGTTTTCAACCGAGATCTATCATCTGAAGGTTGCTTCTGCGTCATCTGCGAGCATTCCGATCTTTCAGTACACGAAGGTAGTAGAGGTTTGGGTTGGGGAGAGGTACGTGGAATGGGTCAGCGGCCGCCGAGAGCTTCCTGTTTGGCCAGCTTTCGATTTTGCTACTCTCGGCGTGAAGGCTGGAGAAGAGCTTGCCGAACTTGGTAATCCGCGAAATGCAGGAGAGGGTATTACTCGACCGAGCTCGCCAGTGAAGATCGATCCTGACGTTGCCGATGAGTTCCGAGACCACTTCCTTGCGCAATCAAAGAAAACAAAGCAAGCTGTAAATCGATGGCTCTCAAGCTGTCCTCAAACTGCTGCTGCGCCTCCCCAGGAAGTTGACGACGAAACTCTATCTTTTGCCATCCTGACACATCTGGATCAACATGATCGGCCCATATTCAACGCATTGATCACTGGTTCTAGCGTCCTGCAGCCAGTATCCAGAGCTCCGACTCCATTGAGAAAACCCCGAACGGATTTCATGATCAAGACTGTTCAATCCTTGCAAAGACTGTACCGATTGCCGTTACCTCCTCGGGATCCAGAAGCTGCTATCTACTTGTTGAAGAACCCAGATCTACATAATCTTCTGGCGACAATATCTTGCATTAATTCTTCAGAGTGGGAGATTTTGACATCTGGTCGATTTGATGGATTTCTTTGGTCAGGCGCAGAACCAGATTCCACAAACCCTTCCCCTGCACCATCACGGGGTCCAACACCCGCAAACGGCAATCGCGGACCCATTTCTCCGGCAATGCGTCAAGCATCCAACTCGAGGGCCAACACACCATTTTCGCCCCTGCGTAACCAAACGTTTTCTCCTGCAGGAGCCAGTGGTTACCCTTCACGTGGACCAACCCCATTCTCTCAATTACGCCACCCTGTATCGAACGACGAAGAAACAGAAATCGCTGTCCTTGCAGAAATTGAGCGGGAGATCTACCTCGGTATGGAAGCTCTTGAGGATGCATTCGAGGGTCTCCACCGTAAAGCGGAGTTTGTGCGCCGTGCCTTACGTGAACGTGGTGCAGGGTTGTCCATGTCGTTGCAGTCTAGGAGACCAAGCCAGCCAGATATCATCAGCGGTACTCCTGGACCAGGCTTAGGACCCGGATATGAAAGACCAACCTGGGTTGATGGCGGTAGTGAGGTGGAGGGAGAGAGTGATTGGGAACCTGAATCTGAGTTGATGAGTGAGCTTGCACCGGATGATTCCGCAAGCAATATCAGCAGCTCGAGACATCGACGACCGAAGAGAAGAAACGAGAGACGCACACCAGCATTGGTCGAGGAGGAAGATGAAGACTAATGTTAAGTCGATGAGGATATATGATGAGGGGAATAATTGTGGAAAGAAAATACTTGCCTTGCATTGCACTTCAACAACACAGAAACGATATATAACGACGATTACGAAAACTGAATTGGCTTATTGCCTGATATTCATTTGAGCGACATGCTGGATACCTACATACGAAAGAAAACCGAAACCGGTTGGTTGGTGTTCACAGTGTTTGTATTTGTTGCGACTTTTTCGATTTGAGGGAGCGGGGGAGCAAATGGGTGTACAGGCCGAAATCAAGAAAGAAAAGAATTGGTGGATATGATATACTACTGCATTGTTGGAGTTATTACCTCACATGAGGAAGGGAAGCTTTATTTCTCTCCTTTTCTTTTACGAATCAAGCGATCAAGCGTTGATTCATGCATATAGCATAGCGCGGTAGGGCATAGCTTGCGAGCGGGTTGTTCCTTTTTACTACTGGCGCTTGCGAGCTGTGCTCTCTCGCAACAGACTAGTTGGCGTGACCAGCACGTTGGTGGATGTGCGAACTGAATGAATGAGTGGATGGGCGGAAATCTGTTTCTCTGGTGTGGCACTGGCTGTCTACTCGTACTCGTCGTCGCCGTCGATGAGGTTGGTGGATGCGATGGGCGGTTTGAGTGGATAGATATGCCGCAGCAGTAATGAATTAGTACAATATGAATTCTTTGCTCCTGAATATTTGTCTCTGTGTTCATCGCATGTGCGTAAGGTGATATTTTCTTTAAGTTCTTTTCACTCTCGCTCTTTCCATTCTCCACTCTAATAGCTTATTTATATCATCAACCGCATAAATCAGTTCTCTATTTCTTATGTAAAATTTGTTGTTCACTATATCAAAAGTCAGTCCTGATATGAAATATTATTTCTGAAGTTTGTGAACAGCTACGAAGAAAGTAGTTAGTTCTAGGACCATGATAACATACTAACCAGGATAGTGAATTTTCTATTTTCACCATACGAATGTGGAATCTAGAATCTGGCTTTCCTTTTCAGAAAAACCAGATCGATTCGGCCGAAGAATAGTGTTAGAAGTATTTTTTTTGAAACCCAAATTTTGTTTAGGTTGGTTGGTTATCTGCCGCTTACTTGTAGGAGGTATTTCGGGGAGGTCGGAGAGGAGTAAAGTAAAGTAGATAAGTGTAGATGTGGATGTGGATGTGGATGTGCAGATGAGAAACCCCGCACTTTTTCTCTCACCTTTTACCAGCTTCTTTTAATTTATAGATGTTCCCTCTTCCTCACGTTAGCATCCTCTTTGTTTTTCTGCAGTTAGCTAGTTTCTGTGATTTTTGTTCTTTCGCCCTCGAGAAATGGTAAGAACTATTTAAAGTACAATATCTCCAATCCCGATAAATGAAACCAGAAAAAGAGTCCAGCCTTAATATTGACACACTTTTCTCCTCGGAAAATAGAGACCTTCTATTCTTATTCTAGAGGTGTTCATCTCTCCCCTTTTACTTCCTTTCGTTCCCCTTTTGCTCGAACGGGTATAGTAGCTAAATGCCGGCCCGGGATCTAGGAACAGTGTGGGGTAGATTATTTTTTAAATTTCGGCTCTTCCCCTCTTGTTGTTTATTTTGTAGGGAGCCTGTGGAGAAGGTGTAGAGAGATTATAGGGGAAAGGAGGACATGCTGAGGGTTTCTTTTGAGCTGATTCTCTACACCTGATGACTTAGGGTGGTTTTAACGAAAGAAAGAAAGAAAGAACTAAAAAAAGAACCAGCTTTAACTAGGTGTGGGAGGGGAGAGGAGGGGATCGGGGGAGGGGCAGGAGGATATAAACACTCCAAACCCCTCCCAAATCTAGCTTCTCGAAATTTTGTTATGAGTCTGAGCAACTCTTTCATCTACAACTCATCTATCTATTCATCCATCCATCTCCCCTTTCTTCTCTTATTTCCTCACAGAATATATCAAAAAATAAGAAGTGAAAAGTCATTCTGGAAATACTCGTCCACTGTTGCACCCTTACTTTTCTCATCGACTCAGCTCATCAACTCACCGAGTCTTCCCACCTCTTCCTCTCCACTTCACTTCCACCAGCGATTCAGCGAACACAACACAAATCATCACAAAATCAACTCAACTCAACTCAACATAAGACAAAATTACATCTCCTGATACTACACACACACAGCTACACACCACTAGCTCCACACCAACAAAAACCAACTTAAAACGCAGCAAACAATTATCCTCACGCTCTCTTAACAACCCTCCTCCTCCCCACATTCCTACATGTCGCACCTATTCCCTCCCTATAAACAGGCGGAGGAATCATAACTTCCTCTCCAAATAGTATCCTTTCCCCTTTCCCCTTTCCGCTTTCCCCTCCTACTTAAACAAGCAACCGAAACAAAGGGAGCTAATGAAAAACTGTGATAGGAGTTGAATGAAACGGCGCCAGCGATGGCACTAGTCTTGGCGATATTGTTGGGGATGTGCTTGGTTGCTGTGGTGTTGGGGGAGTTTTGGGCGGGAAATAGCTCTACTCGGGGACGAAAAAGGGGGAGCAATTGTTAAAGAGAATAGAGGAAAT
Source organism: Cudoniella acicularis (assembly GCA_013054445.1). Classification (NCBI taxonomy): domain Eukaryota; kingdom Fungi; phylum Ascomycota; class Leotiomycetes; order Helotiales; family Helotiaceae; genus Cudoniella; species Cudoniella acicularis. The sequence goes on from JAAMPI010000430.1 coordinate 28,783, forward strand.
TTTTAGTAAAGATGCTTGTTTTGTCAGATGAGATGAGAGGAGCGATTATGAAACTAGAGGATTCGTGGTGTAAGAGAGTAAAAGGGGGGAAATGGTATTTTAGTGTGGGTTGAGGGAGGGGTGAGGGGAGGGATGTAGAAATAGAATGGGAGCAAGGTGTGGAAGGTGGGAAGTGGGAAGTGAAGGGAGAAAGAGATGGTGTTCAGGATTGTGTGATGTGGGTTAGAGTGCTTCGGAAGAGGCAATGAATGAATGTCTCGAATTGTAGTTAGTAAGAGTCAAGAGCAGTAACTAACCAGCTGAAAAGCGACCGAGAAATCAAACAAACAACAAGATATTTATCAACTTATCAGGCAAATCTCCACTCGACAGTACCCACTCATAACCATCATATCACTTCACCTTTACCAAATCCACCAACATACCAACATACTCACTCCTCAGCTCCTGTTGCACATCCTCATCCCCACCGCCTAACTAACCTAAGGAAAGGATCCAAACGTATTTGTCCGGCCAGCCTCTTCCACTTTCAATTCTCAAGAATTCTCAACATAAACTCCCTCAGTACAACCCTTTCAACAGTTCTACAGGAATATCTTCGGTGTCACTCTTTGTAGGAGCAGTGAAGAATGCATAGAGAAGTAAACAGACTTTAGCTGACGCTGAGCGGATGGGCGGCTATAAAATCCATGGAAAATCATCAATTTCCATGGCGGATGAAGTCAAGACAGTGTCCATGAATTGTTTTTAGCCCTTGCGGCCACGCAGCCTACTTTCCGCGTGACGATCTATTCGGCTACCCGCGATGCTTGCAGGGGTGACATTGATGATTGAGGATTTGAAAAAGGGCTAAGAGGAAGTAAATTGATACAGGAGAAAGAGGGTCAAGGTATAATGGCTTTAAATAGCAGGAGCAAGGAAGAAGAAAAAGATTCAATAGACAAGAAAATATCAGTAAATGCTCATTACATTATCATATCATCTATACCAACTTACTCATAAAATATATACCTAATAATCATCCCAATGCCTCCTGATAATCGGTCTCGCCGGATCCCACGGACCATGAATCTCATTCTTATACTTCTGCAACCCAATCAACCACCAACTACACCCACCCATTGCCAACCCGGTCCCTAGAACCCCAACCAACACACCTGTCAACCCCGCTTTCCAAGGGAAATCTAAAATTCCATCACCGTCGCCACCGTGGCCGAGACAAAGACCTACCCCCCCGCTTGCACCAATAACGAGGAGAGTGGTGAGAATAACATGTCCACGCCAACTGCGTTGCCGCGCGTACCGTCTAAAGACAGGAAACAGTCCGAAGACTTCGATGCTAAAGAGCGTGAGGCTGAATACTTGTCCCGTGCTTGGTAATCTACTTGCAAGCACCGTGCTCGCCATCAGCGCTGCGTTTGTGCTCAGGGAAGCCGGAATGTTCTTATTCGTGGCGTTAATGGAGGAGGAAGGTGCTGGAGTGCCGTAGTCGAAGAAGAAGATGTTGATTGTGAAAAGGAGGAAGGACATTGTCCAGATAGAATCAGAGGATGTGGATCTTGTGAGAGATTTGAGGATTGGTGAGAGGCCGAGGAGAGTGAAATATATTAGGAGTGCTGATTTCGCTGTAGAAAGGCGGAGGGAAGTTCGGTGGCTCAGTGAGGATGTTCCTTGTGAGGGGAAGTTGGGCGCAAGTCGTGGGCTCATTTGGGAGGTTGCGGACTGTATCGAGGACGCAGATGCTGAGTGCGAATGCCGGACAGCCATGCCATTTTGCGTCCCAAAATTCGATGTCGAGCTGGTGGCAGAAACCGTAACGGGGTCGTGTGAGGAAAGTATATTTGGAGACTGAGGCTTCGAATCTTTTTCTTGTCCAACCCACCAATCCCACATTACCCAGCCTAGGAATGTCGCGATACTACCCCATCCCACTACAGTAACTGGAGATATGTGTTCCTGGAATATGCCAACGAAGCATACGATGAAGACTATGACTGAACACACGTGTTGTACAATTACTGTCGAGTCTGCGACAAGAGGCCAGAAATCGTATGGTTGGAATCGCGGATTTCGCTGGAGGTGCTCGAGAAACGTTTCTTGATCTGTATAATTGTCGGGGTCTATCACATCAGTGAAGCTCAATGCGCGATAGCATGATACTCACAGGATTGCTTCACCCACAACAACTTTTTCCACGTCCCCTTTCTCCGCCTACTCCCACTCCGATTTCTATCCTTATTCCTTCCCCTGCTCGGTATTACCGCGTCGCCATTTGTTCCATTGGTCATGCGCAGACTCTTCTGCACTTTATTGACGGCAGAAGACTGTTTTCGCGGTGGTGAGCCCTGATAGATGGCATCTTCGGGCGCGAGGAGTGTTCGATCAGTCGCGACGGTGCGCTGAAGATTCGAAGGCAGAGTTGTCCCTCTTGTCAATGGCGGTGGTACTGCTGTTATCGTCGCAGAGATTGGAGGCGCCTGGTTGGGCACCATAATGCGTTGGGCGTCCTCATATGCTTGCGAATTGAAAGTTGTCAGCCTCGAGGGAGGTTTTGCAAGTGTGGTATTTTTGGGTCGCCGTAATCTCAAGGCTGCCACCCCTTGAATTCGCTTGTTAGCCCCTCCCCTTTTTGAGGCCAGCTGAAAGTCAATATTCTCCACAAAACGTTTAATAATTCATCTCTAATTCAAGTTTTTTCGCCATGCTGCGACGAATCGTAAGTTCAAAGTCCACACTGTTACCCTTCTCATCTCCATCTCAATAGCAGAAACCTCAGCCCATTCCGCGGTGGAGTCTATCCACAACAGGTCTACCTCGGAGTTTCGAAAGCGATAATATACGGCGCTAATCCGAATACAAATATATCCACTTTGATCACAGCTCGAAACACAATCTTCACTATTCACGTCTAGCATCCATGGGCTGATCAATACGACTTCATCCCTTCCCCTTTCTTGGCTGTCACGTCTCAGTTACCGCGTAACCCCAGAGATGACCCCGCCTATCAGGCTACTCTGATCGCAAGACGCTTGCGGATTTTAAGATACAAAACTGGTTTTGTATTTCGCAAATTGCGTATACACTTACTAGATGTTTTCAGAGCAGGTAAATTTTTGCGATGCGAGCAGCATTGCTACGGCATTTTCAGATGATTAGTCAGCGGAGAATTCCAAAAATAACGAATGCGTTCGGAAAGCTAGGAATGAATGCGATTTTCTCTCAAAGAACTCGTCATTGTTAAAACGTGTAGCAAATATGCGTAGACTGTCGCTCTCTCTATACTTCTTCCATTTAACAAATAATATACGTTTCAAGAAAGTTCCAATATTGACCTGCTATTTTCCAAAAATATCCCTCATTCCTGGGGTGACACCGAGTTCTCTGCTCTCAGCCTCTTGCTTACCTTCAATTCGCAAGCACTTCTAAAGCCGACACCAACACTATCACGACACGGAAAGCGAATAATCAATATGGGCTTTACATTCGATTCGCCAATCTCCATCAAATCAGACGCCAAAACCGTCGCCTACCGCGGCAAGAAAAGACACCAATCGACATCCTCCGTCTTCTCCCCCTCAACACCCTACCACCAAGCCACCACCAGCACCTCAACCCGCAGAGCCTCAACCTCCAACTCCACCTCCTTCCTCTCAAAAATCCTACATCCACTCGCCGCCAAGTCAAAGGACAAAGGGGCTGCTTTTACGTTACCAATACGTCAACGAGGGGAGCTGCAACCAGTAAAACCGTTCCCGATCCTGAAACTTCCCCGGGCGGTAAGGGAGAAGATTTACGGCTACGCAATTGCACGAAACGAAGTCCTCCATCTCGAGTTTAAACATCGACCTTCAGGCCTACCACCTAGTGTGCGCTACCGCCGCTGCCGAGGCTTAAATACCAAAGACTCGCCGTGCACCTCAGGAAAATGCAGGGAGTTGGGTATCCAAGATGGGGTTTACATTGGGTGGTTTGACAGCGGTGTATTTGGCCTACTTCTAAGTTGTAGGACCGTGCATGAAGAAGTAACGAATGTGCTGTATGCGCAAAACACGTTTGATTTCGAGCTGCCCTCTTGCTTCAACGCCTTCGCTTCTTCCGTGAAAAGGGAGAATTTGGATCGCATCGAAAGCTTAACATTTACATTGCAAGCGCCGGAATGGGTTGCAGATGCTTCTCAATCAGCGCATCTTGAAGAAGAATGGGGGAAGATGTGGGAAACGATTACAGAGATGAAGGGCGTGGAGGAGATTAGGGTGCGGATTAGGGTGCGGATTTTGGGGAGGGGAAGAGCGATAGGGAGGAGGGCGAGGGAGTTGTTATTGCCTACATATGGGCCGGGGATTTGGAGGGATTTGGCAGTTTTTGTTGTGGAGGTGCCGTGGGAGGCCATGAGTGATGAGGATGAGAGTGATAGGCAGCCGAGGCCGTTTGAGTTGAGGGTGAGGAGGGGGTTGGGCGGTGTTTAGAGGGAGTTACTTTTTGAAGGAAAGATTCGGGGAGGTGATCGGGAGATGATCATTTGATTATCGGACTTACTGATGATAATCGTACATTCTTTCGAAAGCGGTGTGCGAAGGGGGCTGCTTATGGATTACTCACTGAAGTAAAATGAAATTGTTACTTATGCTTCCGAACGTGTAGGGTGTCTTAGTTATTGTTTATTGCAAGAATTTGAAATGGATCAGATGAAAGCTGCAGAAGAGGTCATGGTGCACACTGTAACTTGAAATAGGACCAAAAAAGGTTGCAATAACATATTCTTGTGTAGCTCGTGTCAATGTGGGCGGGAATCGGACATGTGAAAGCTGCATAAGATGTCGTGGTGTGACTCGTGTTAACATAGATTGACAGATGAATGCTACTGTAATACACCTTGGCGTAATTCGTATTAATATAAATTGTTAGGTGGAAGCTGTAAGACGAAAAGATCGTCGTGTAATTTGCGCTATCAGAACCTAAAGCGGAATAGATAAAAGCGACAAAATCTTGGCGTCAGAAATGGAAATAGAACAGATGGAGGATGCAGCTGAACACCATCGTATAATTGGTGTTGCCAAAAGTATTTTCGGGCTGTGTGTGCTTGACCTGAGGATTTCGAAAGCTTCTGCGATCCGATAGGGACTTGCATAGAAAGTCACAACGACAAAATATACCGACATAAATGGCGCAAAAGTGCCGATGCCCGAAGCCGAGTCTGAGTCTCACCTCAAGGAGCTGAACAAACAGCCTGTGCGAGGGCTTTTGTGAATCTAATTTGCGGTTGTCCTCACGGGATAATAAATTCCAAATTGCAAACTGAATAACAAGGTGAACTTTCGTGCGTGGATAATAGATTACGCAGTCTAGGATGTGTAAGAATTTCCCTGCGGTCATCCAGTAAGAAATAATGGGAACTTTCCCAGCTGAATAATAAAATGAAGCAGCCTTAGATGTGTAAAAATTTCCTTGTCGATCTCGAGTCGAGACGATGCCGTGAAAACGCAATGATACCGCAGTTGTAATTCGAATTAAAAACCTAGAACTGTTTCTGCTTCCGCTTCCTTTTTCTCGTTGCATGATCCGGCACCTCCGATGAGTCCGATCCTCATGACTATCCAACAAACATCGCAATTTCAATGCAGGTGAAGATCTTCGGCATCCTCCCGGGCTTGACACCCGAAAGTCCTGCTTTCGAGGGTTCTTCGAGGCTGTGCTGTCTCCCGAGAACTTTGCTGTAGTGCTGACACCCAATGAACCCAGCACGGTAAAGACCCACCGCAAAGTCGCGCATAGCACACTGTAACAAGTACACGAGAATTGGTCGGAGCTTCAAAAGAAACGGTCAAAACAAGAGGCAGAAACGCTGGTGAGTGGCAGCTCTTGGTTAAAACGTTTGACGAGGTCGCAGCACCCACACCGAGCATTAACTATTCGACGTTGAGCAGCGGCGTGACGGTTGAAAGGATGGGAGGATGTCGCTTTTGTTTGACTTGGCGGTTTCGCGAGGCAGAATGTTTCTGGCTATTGGCCTGTGCCCTGAGCCCTCGCGGTAAATGCTTGCTACAGTGGTGCAAGTGCATCGAGAAGAACTCCCCTGTGTAGGGCTGTGCATCAGAATAAGCAGAGTTTCTATTCGCCGACCTCTCGAGTCTCGATCGACCGAGGTTTTTTAAGGTTCCAACTTAAACCCAAAGAAATGGAGAAAGCTCCGTGCACGAGTGTAGACGAGTTTGACCGCTGTAAAGTTGTATAAATTCAAGGACAAGACGGAGTTGTCTTTGGCTGTGGTGTTGGTTTGTTCAAGCGAAAGGCCTCCACGTTCTCCTTCGTGGAACGATTATTCGAGATGTTCGGGTGATCTGTAATAGATGAGAAGAGGCGCTTTGCCAAGATTTCCAGTCCGAGCGCGTGTGGTCTAGATGTAATCTTGAATTGCTTGGCAGCATTCAGCCCTGGTGTTGTCAGTGTGAGAAGACAGAGCACGCTCCCCAAATCGGTTGCTTGATTGGGAGCAGCGATCGCTTGCGGCACAGTAAAAAAGCATTATTCAGGGGTCCAAATCCTGACGAACTCTAAATTCGCAGGATTCAAGGACGTAAAATAAGAACAGTACCGTACCTTACAGTACGTAAATACATGCTGCTGGCAGCTGGGTAACACCGGAGATAAAGATATAGCAACGAGGGAGAAAGCGGTCCTCCACGCACATGATATTTTGTTTTCCATGAAGTAATCGAGGGCTGCACTGACGTGATGATGTCTCTCGTTTTGCTGCCACTCCGCCAGCGTCTCTAAACCCCATCTAGACTATCGTGTGCCGTGGTGTTGGTCTACTGCCAGCAGTTTACTCGGGTGGCGCCAGCCCTTAGAGCCTAACAGAGGCTAAACCTCATTACAACATTCATCAGATTTTAATCTGGCAAAATATCCCCACTACAGCTCGAAACGGCGGTTAAGTGCTGGGGGTAATTCCTTTGGGGGTTAACGGCCTGCACAATGCAACCCTGATCGCCACACTAGTGTGGAAGCGCAGGCATGATTGAACCAGCCAATGCCCAGGCGAAGAGATGAGCCAAATTGTAATATCGACCCAACCCATCGAGCCAGATTTGAGCTCCGATGTATCAGCCATGGACTTCCCCAGCCAAAGGTAGCTTCACAATCGGCTGAGACCCGCATGGGCATGGGCTCGTGCAGAAGCCACAACCATGGAAAAGTTACACCCGCTCAAGAGCCTGGTAGATTGTCCGTGGTGCTTTAAAGCTTGAATACCCCCCTTCTCTTTTGTGTCCCTCGAAAACGACCGAGTCTTGTAAAACTGCTCGGTGTTTCCGTTAGCATCAGCAATCATTCTTTTAGAGCAAAGAGCATCGACATCAAAGACCACAATCTTTTAAGAATCATTGTACGGCACGAATAGATTAATCCTCCAGGAACCGGTATTCTCGACAATTGGGATAATATCTGGACGACACCATCAAAAAGCGTAATTGATATTTCATTTCGACCTACAGCAAACATGAAGCCAACATCACCTATCTCGCTGTTTCTCTTCATCCACCTCGCATCCTCCGCACCAATCCCCATATCTCACAACACCCTAACCATATCATGTTCTCAAAAATCCTGCCGGGAACACATCATAAACCCAATCACCGGCCCAAATACCCCTCCAACAACATTCAATATTGCCAACAATCCACATTTCCCAGTTCATCAACTCTTTCCGAATGAACCCATCGACAACAAACCCATCACGCCAAGCTCCGCGATATCACCATCTGCAGCCCTCTCAGTATCAAATCCCATTTCCTCATCCTACCTCCTCGCACTCTCGAGTTCTACGATACAAAACCCGCCTCAATCACCCGCTGCACCTGTATCTTCTCTTCCCGCGAAACCAACCAGTGCCCTTCCAAACCTTCGAAAGGAAGACGCAGAAAGATATTGGGCATCTCTTCGATCAGCGACCACTAAGGACAAAAATGGCGTGGAGATGGTAATGAGCGATGGATCCGTAGATCCACCACAGACCATGCGATGTTTAGATATGCAATTGGAAGCCGTGCCAGGCGGGTATTACATCCGACACCGAGCGACGTATGTTGTAAGAGAATACAGCGATGTTCTAGTTGTGGGAATCGTGCTGCTATTTTTGGTGATTGTCATTTGTGTGGAAGCAGTAGAGAAGTTTGGAAGCTTGTGAGTATTCCCCGCAAAGAATCAAACACCCGAATTTAAGCTAACAAAATTTCAGGCAAAACATCTTCTCCCGCAATCCCCTCCGAAGAAGCCGCGAACGCCGCCAGCACGGCGCAATATTCCTCGCCGAAGACGAAGACGTCGCATTCCTCGTCGAGAAACCCTTCTTCCTACAACCCGCACCAGCACCACGATTTAAGACAAAGACCGACGAAGAAAGCGAAAACGAAAAGATTCCATATGAAAGCAATGGCGAGATAGTGTAAATTAAAAAGAGGGAATTATATTGGGGTGCGCTTGTATATATTTGCTCGCATTTTCTGGTTTGGCGCAGGCAGGGAGGGACTAAACTTTATGAGTCGAACGGGACTTTGGAGTTGGGGAAATTTTGGCATATTTTCAAGGCGCTGGAAAATGAACGAACGTATCATGAGATTCATGAATACCCTTATCTTTTTTTTTTGGAGCAGCATCATGTTTATGGTTCATAATAGGAGGATATACTTCAATTCATTTGCTGGCATAACTTGCCCTCCACAGGACTCTGTGTGTGCCTTGATTTTCGTTGCTATTGAATGGCTTCGTTCGGGCTCCCTTGATCTGAGGCACGAACTGCGGCACTGAGCGACACTTCATTTCTCCTCGTATAATCTCACTTGCGAAGGAAACAAATCCCAGCAATTGATGCCCTACGCTAGTGCACTTACTTCACTTAATAGGAAAGAGGGGCTCAACCAGTGTAAGTGCACATTGCACAAGATCTACTTGCCTCAAAAATTCAAAATCCTTTCCCAACTCCCAATTCCCAATCCCCTACCAACACACCCCATTTCCACACCCCCTCCAACCCACAATCAAAATTTCAGAAACCTCCTCTCTCCTACATACAAGTACATACATACCCGCGATAACAAGGTCACAATTCCCAACAGTCCTCGTACTCCGTGCCCTCCCTCCGTTCCGCTCCGTCCGCAAATTCGCGCAATATGATAGGTCGACGTAACATGTCGGTATCGTGAGGCTGAGGTGGATTCATTCTTCCGCCTAGCATATGTACTCCGTATGCATGTACTGGAATCAGATTCCTCCCGACCGACCGGCAAAAGTCCAGGGTATGTAAAGCTCTGAGAAATTTGAATGTGTATATAGG
>JAAMPI010000431.1:0-11256 GCA_013054445.1 Cudoniella acicularis
CCCACCCAGGCCCTGTGCCTTGATCTGTACCTTGATCTGTGGCAGGGAACTTATTTGCATTTTGACTGATTGACTAGCTGTTTTGTACCTTTTTTCTACGTGTCCGATAAGTGGCTCTCAACCTCGCCTCGCCTCACCCATCCCTTACATGCAGCCTCCAGTGCTCCACCGCCTCGCCGCTGATCATCAAGTCCCTGCAAACTCAAAGCCCTAGTCATCCCCCTTGTCCTCCAACGACATGCAAGATGCTCAGCACTAATTTAGCAGCAATTATCGAATCATTTTGAGCACGACGTACAATTTGGCTGGACAATGGATTGTGGAGTTGGATCCGCCTAGGGGTACATCTGATAGTACGAAAGCAATTCTGCTCTCACACACCACACTCATGCAGTGTACGCTGTCGGTCAAGAGATAAGGGCGAAATCCAAGGTGCTGCTGTTGAACATCGCAAATATCTCCTCTGCTCACCGGCACTTCTGTCCTTCCGCCTTCCAATGAATATATTCCACCAACATATTGCAACTTTTGCAGTTGTTAGATCTATTCCGTTGTATTCGCCAAATGTTATATTCACTAAATATTTTTTTTTAAAAACGTAAAGAGCTTTCTTATAAACACTTAATATGATTGTAACAATTCTCTTGAAAAAACCCCTTCAAATTCTGGAGCTTCAATTTTTTTTCTTTCTCGTTTTCTTAAACACTACCTTCGTTATAGGCGCCATCTCTAAAACTTTCTCCTTCGCTCCACTTGTTGCCAAGTAAAAAAATCCAACTCGCTGATATAACCCAACTCCTTTTGGCAACTTATACTGACCGGAAGTTTTCTCCTGATTATGAGCGGGCCGTAAAATAAGACCAGAGAGTCGCACGCCATGAGTTCTGTGCTTCACAATGTTTCGCCTGGACTCAGTTCTCCCTGTAACATGCATCATAAACAGTGCAGAGAGATCATTTACCGGCTCCTCTCTAAAGTCAAACTCGACCTCCAATAACTCTTCACTTATCGTATTCACGATAGAGAAGTATTCACGCCGATTTACGCCTTGATAGTTCCCCTTACCCTCGTTCGTTGCTTTGAAAAGGGGTGCAAGAGGCGCCTCAAGCTCGAGCCATGCACACTCAATCTCACCGTACTGATTGGATCTTCGCAGGATGGCTTGATAGTCATGAAAGGCCACTGAATCCAGGGGTTGTGGTGCCAGAAAAGACCTTGAATGGCCAGTAGGTGGGAAGATTGCGGAACCCATCACAGATTCCCAGGACCACGATGGAGCGATATAGAAATCTGGCCTAAAGGAGCTGTCATTATCTGTTGTCCAGCAGATGGAGTATCCAATATCTTCCCACCACAATCCTGCGCAATATCTCTCGTTTTTCTGGGCGGCTACCATGGCTGCAAGACCAGAAAGTGAAGGCAGCCGATCAGTTTGGACAGAAAATTTTCGTGTTGCAAAATCCTGAATCATGTTATACCACGACTGATAAGAGTTTGCATAATGAGTTTTTTTCCCTGGAGATAATTCTGTAACGGAACGCCAAGTCCCTCTTCGATACCTTTTTTCGAAGTCATCTCGTTCGGACTCATCCCATTGGGTACTTTGACAATTCCAGAGGATCTTGTTGTCCATAAATTTTAGCTGCCGTCGAGACAAGTAAGTTTCTTGTAAAGTCCATCCGCGTGAATCGAGTGGCAGATCATTGTCATCGAAACCGTGCTTCTGAGGCCGGAGATACACTTTGGCAATCTGGCCTGTCGGCGCGACAACTTTCATCGAGCACTGTATTTTGGGCCGGAGTTTCAAGAATCCTTCCGCGTCATCCGCGGCGTTGGCTGCCGCAACCATGAGATATACATTCCGGTAAACATCTCCCATTCGTGACGACTCTACATTCCAATCTTCCGTGTCTCCCTGGATAATACACAGTGAGTCAACCCACAAGTAACGAATTCGAAGGCATCGAGCAAGCATAATCGCATCCCGGAAGGTAGCGGGAGCTTTATCGGGAAGGAATCCACTTTTCCTCGATTGAATAGTATCCCGAGTTGTTAAGAATGAGTTTGAGGCTCCCCAGCAATGACTGAGAGCAATATATTGCCCCCGTTGGCCATTTGTCTCAATAAGTTTGACATTACTAGTAGACCCCGGATCCCCAAGATCCAGGATTCTAGTTGGTAGAACTGGAAATCTTTCACCATGACAGCCTTCGTGTTCTTGATCGCATCGCTCAATCCATGTCTGCAAACGTGCAATGGTGGAATGACCAAGGGGATTTGGATGCACAACCGCGTCAGAACTGGCAGGAAGGACATCCCAAACACCTAGAGCTGTGTAAGTCCCGTTTTGCGACAGTATTAAGACGTCAATCAAGTCTCACCTGGATCTGTGCACACCGAATAATATTGAGGTTCGCAAGAATGGAAGTATTTAATCATATCACCATAACCGTTCTCTAACCAGATTCGGTGCAGATCTCGTACTAAGCGGTACACAGAACAATGCCCTTCATATTTTTCGAATTCAGCTTGGTCATGATCAAGGTCGTATTCGAAAGGAGGAGCTTCAATCCCCAAGGGTAGCCCATCAAGGGGAATTTTTGCACAAACTAGGCATCGTTCTTGTCCATATTGATATTGGTACGTCACCTAAGCATTCGATCAGATGGACAGGTGCCTGCCCCGGGAAAATTGTTACTGTTTTTAAGCTTGGTTTAAATTTTTATCATCCCGCAGCATTGAAAATATTTTTCGGCCACAGCGATGCCGAAAGTCACGTGCAAGGCTTAGGTGAGCCGACAACACAGTGCCGGGGTGCATACAGTAAGCCCTTATAACTATATCACTAATTAGTGTTCAAAAATCAAAACGATTTTTATGCCTCGTGTGTCTATACCTTATATCTTTTAAAAAGCGTACTCTCTTATTATGGCTCTACTATGAAAGTAAAGTATATAGGAAGTAAATTTTATTAAATTTCTCTATTTAAAAACTTGTTTTATATATATTTTTTTTAGTTTAAAGATTATTGGTTAAAAGTTTTAAAGTTAGTAATAAAACAGCTATTCTACTATAGGCCTGCTACAGTATACAGCTAATAAACAAGGAGTAAGACTTTCCTATATAGAGAAGCTATGAGTTCCTAAACTTAGTATAATATCTCAAGGTTTTTCGTTTACGAGATAACGAATGCTCTGAGGTATAATACGAGTATATATTAATTGTATTTGCCTAAATCTACAACTAATATATCTCCTTCTAATTGCAGTACCAAGTATGAACTCGCTCGTAAAATAAACAGCGATCAGTAAAGCAAGAATAGGGTAACGCACGCGCCCCTTGAATATCCATATCTATCCATAATCAGCATAAATCAACTGTTTCCCAATGCTCCATCCAAGAAAAAAACAGAATCTCTCTCCTCTCTCAGAATAAGAATAGCTTACCAAAATTGTATTCTCTCCCCCCCGTTGCGTCACGCACCAGCACATTTAAATAACAACAGTGGCCTCTAGCTGAGCATTCTCAGCAGCCCGCTCATTAACACTGCCAGTGCGAGCTGCTATCCAGGCGCGGGGATGGTTAAGTGGTGCGATCAGGCCTCTTTTGCGATCACATGCGGAGTTTTGCTCTCCTTCGGTGACATGACAGACCCATGTGTTGGCGCTGACGAAGGTAACAAGTGCCAGGACGAGGAGGGTAAATGATAACTTTTTATTGTATTTTGTTAATATATTAGAGTCGCGAGATAAGACGAAAGGTGAGGGTAATCTTACTTGCATATTGATGTTTATTGAAGAAGATAAGAAAGTGCCTTGTTTAAAATGAGAGTTGGAGAGATGAAAAAGAGAATGAAATGAGAAGACAGAAAGTAGGAAAGTAGTCTGAATGAAAGTGGATTGAACTGCAGAAGAATAGTTCATATTTTACTATAGAAGTCCTATATATCTTCTTACTCCATACTGCTAAGAATAGATTTTCTTGTCAGTCCCACTTTTCAGATCGCAGTGGATGCTTCTAAAATCCTTTCTACCGTCATGTACCGGTAGTTAATGAAAATCGACTGCCTACGACTCCTGAATGACATCAAATAATCGCAAGCACATTGCAACCTTGCTTCCCTGCACGTAAAGATCTTACAATCTGCGTCCCCAATGCCGTGCCCCTTCCCCCTAAATCTTAAAACCTGCCAATAAGAACACGACTCGGGTATTCTTTTTCTGCATGTCTCAAGCCCCTCAATGTGACTTTGATCTTATTCAAGTTTGGCGAGTAAACCGAGTATCACGATTTTGTCAATTGAATTTATTTGAGGAATTACTATAAGGAAGAGTCGCAGCAATGCTATAGCGTGCATGAGTAAAATAACTTTTCTGATCGCCCCTTTTCCTTCGCCACGACGTAGGGACAGCTGGGCTGTGTTAGTAACAAGGAGTAGACGAAGAAATAGTCGTGAAACGTTCGAATGAAACAGGAAAGGAGGAGGAAATGCTCAAATCCCTAGGGAAATTAGGAAGTAATGGAGGTAGCTGTACTGCCACTTTGTAGGGATCAAGGACAAACTATATTTGCAAATTGACGGGAGTAGATACCTTGCTTCGATTTTGTATTCAAGAAGAAAAAAACATTTCTGTCCCTCCCCTCATGTTCTCTTCGCATTGCAAAAGCGCCTTAGCAAAAGTCAGCCTTGACTCTTGAGTAATCAAAATTGAAAGGTCCCTAACCAAGTCCATGGGATGACCATAACCGACTCGACTCTTAGTCCAAATTCTTCACCTTCTCCAATCGCTTTGTGACCAAACTTTTCTTGTGACCCACGAATTTTGAGTCCGGCAATTTAGCAAGGCTGCGTGCGAAGTCCTCATCTTGTCCGACTTGTATGCAGTCAATAGAGAAACACTCGCCTGCATCGCCGTACGATCGCGGAGAATAGGGCTCTACTGTGCCAAATCCAGGATCAGCTGGAAGAAGGCGCAGTATACCTTCCAATCACAATATCTCTCCCGCATAATCCTATCCTATGTACTGCCCGAGTTTGCCTCAACCGACAGTCGCAGTTCCAACATCAGGAGCCGATTCACTGGTGATTGATGTATCAGTATTTAATATCGAGTGAGATTTACGGCAAAACCAATTAAACTTCCCATTTAAAAAGATCCTTATATGTGAGGTTAAGCATCATTTGATGGCTATTTCCGCTCCCACGAACCTCCGCCTCCTTTGCCACTGTGCGCAGCTGCTGGGCTGAGCCACGAAAACGAAAACACACGTCAAGGAAAAGGAGCGTAGGACTTTGCTCTCTGTAACCTAGAAATTGCGTAATCAGGATCTCGATTCTAACTTCTAAGGTTAATTGAAGTTTATTACTGGTCGATTTCGTATCCCCTTAGGAGCCTACCGACATAAGTCTGTGTTTTCAGGGCATTTTATGAGTAAATCTAAATTTAAAGATCGTAAATTTTTAAAAGCTAGAGAATAAAAAGTGTCTTTACCTTTTTAAATCTCGATTATAAGACTTTATACTATAATTATTCCTGAAAATTTTATAATATTCAAGTGATCGCGACTACTTTGAGCTTCAAGATCCTTAAGGTAGGGTCGCGAAACCTGGAATTGCTTAAATATGTCCTGAAAATACATAGACTTGTGTCGGCAGAGAAATATACTAGGAAAATCATTTATCGTAAGTCTAATACTTCTCCCTTGCGACCTCTGCTTAAAGTCGGAATACGAATTCTTTGGGCTCTGTGATGTCTGCTGCTAGCGCCCCACGGAAATCCTTTCTGCAGTAATTTCAACAACCGTTACATGGTCGCCATTCTTTAGTTAGACCCAATTTTCTTGAAAACCGTCTTGTAGGTCTCTTGCGGCATCTTGTCCAAAACCCCGTTTTAGGGTACAGCTCATGGCAGAAAAACACGACGACACGTAGAGAAATTATCGACAAGCAGATACATGAAGCGGCTCAATCAAGTCCTTTTATTTTTGCATGAGGCATTCTGCTTGGCTGCTCCTATTTAGGTCGCTAGAAGAAGTTGAAGTGCTAGATTGTAGGGCAAAGATTGTTTTTGTGATGCCATCCGAAGCTAGCTATCAACGTCCGATAACCTAGCCTCTTTTTCCATATAACACATCAACGTCATCATTGTCTGCCCGTTTTCTCTAGAAACCATCTAGTGGATACTAATTATTCCTGTTCATTTCTTCGTTTTCCCCTGTTTCACCGTCAGTGAGTGGTTGCTGCAATACTGAGTATATACTGCCGGTTCTCACCCCTAACCAGATGCCAGTGTCCCTTGCATCTTGAATCAACACCGGGCTTAATCACTTAGCTTCTCCTTCTCGGGTCCTCTACTCATTCGAATTTTGTTGGATCTTATCCCTTGAATTTCAGACTAGTGATTTTTTTTCTTTCTTTCTTTACATCTGTTTCTTTTACTAAAAATATATCTTTTATACAGACTCATCTACGCGCAAGACCTAGGAACCGAAAACCATCGGCCAATGCAGCAGCTGAGTAGATGCAGTAAAAGAAATACGAACAATAGATAAGAGGTAGAAAAAACACAAGAAAGGGGAGAGTAGGAGAGACAGAAACGGTCTAAGCGGAGATAGACACACTGCAGCACAGAAGAGATGTCTAAGAATAAGAAAGTTTACAGGCAAGGACGCTAGCCACGAGTCCATGGACAATAGAGGTGAGGATTGAGGATTCGGGGCGCTGGAGAGTTTTCCGGGAGAGGTAAGTTGGCGGTGAAGTGGTTGAACATTCGGTTGTTTGGAATGGATAGTCTTCGGACGAGGAAGTGAGCGGACTTGCAGTTACCCACGTCAGGTAACTTTGGACGCAGCACTGAGCGGTATGAGATGCTTGACGACATCATCGAGGAAGGGAGGAGCGTCTATATGTTTGGACTAGTTGACAGAGAGAAGGGGAAGCCTGGATTGATGATGCTCTTTTAAAGAATACACTGCAGTACATAGGCCGGAGGGCGGCACTCCGCAGCTTTTGCGGTCAGATCGTAGGGCAAGTTCAACCCAGCTTGCTTTGCCAATCACTTGCATCCTCCTAAAGAAGCAGAAACATACCTGGCACCGTATCCTCATCGTGCTACCCATTTATGCACGAAGTTTTACATTTGAACAAACCCTGGAGTGCACAGCGAGGCAGAAGCTAGGCTGCGTCGCTGTGAGGCATTTCTGCGACTGGCTATTATGCTGCAACGAGGGCAGGACTTGTCCACGGCCTCTCAGTCTCTAGAGCGCCCTGTAGTAAGGCGCGGTGATGGTGCGGCGACGAGGCAGATTGAGTTCGTAACCTAGCTAATGCAAGGCAGCGCTGTGAGGGGATCTGCATTACAGCTGCTTAGCAGAATCGAAACTATAAGGGGCGATCACGGATTCTGGACATGCCCTAGCTGGCAAGCAGCCATGTAAGCGAAGTTTGGCTGAGCCAAGGAGATTTTGTTTGCTCGTAGGCAGCCGCAGGCTACTGCGATGGCTGCATCAGATTTTGGTTCCGGCCACTGACGCTTGAACAGATGCGGTCCGTGCGCCCATGTCAAGGTCGAATCCAAAATCCGACCGGCAAATACCAAGAGGGACGGCACACCCGAGGCTCGCACCTTCCTCCGTATTCTTACATGTCCCTTCCGACTCTCACAAAATTTCGATTGCGAACTTCTTTGATGTGAATTGAGTTTCGTCTCTATACCTTTCCACTATGTCTAACTCGTCGACAAATGGTCTTGCCGTTGATCCGGTTTGGGACCCGTTCAAAAATATAATCCGTACGTTGTATCTCGATAGGAATTTAAGTCTCGAAGAGATCAGAAGGGAGATGGCAACTACGCATCAATTCGACGCAACGTAAGTGCTGATTGAGATGGATCTTCCTTGCTCGTGGACATCGACACTAAACCAAAGAAGCAAAGCACAATATGAGCTTCACTTCAAGAAGTGGGAGTTTCGGAAGAATCGGACGGCAGACGAGTGGAAGACAATCGCTCACAAAATCGCAAAACGAAAAAGAGAGCACAGAGATAGCGAAGTGCGCCTGAATGGAATTTTAATCAACCAGAAGAAACTCAGGAAAGAGACTTTGCGCTATGGTTCCATGTCAGCAACAACTGAAACAACGTCACAAAGTAATCACATTCGCATCCTTTCAAGAGTTGGATTCTCACCATGAAGACAGCACCATTACCGCCAACGCCTAAGGGTTTCATCATTCGCACACCATCACCCAAAGTTGCCACACCAGCCCCAGCACCATTCTGCTATATCCCGACACCAGTAACCACAGGCTTTGTACTAACAGATTGCCTTCCCTTCTATCAATTCATTTCCATATTCAGTCAAGAAGGTATGTTAGATCCACGACTATACAAGTAGGCGTCGACCATCCTTTTCGCCCTGTTATCACAGTTATGATTGCCAGGCCCGACGAATTTAATGTATTTCAAGCCTAGTTGCAAAACTTGCTGACATTGGCTCTGCAGGGAACCCCCTTTCAAGAATCTCTGGAAGCAGCGGGTCTGCATCAGTGGTCCTATTGCACGACATTTGTTCTAGTATTCTTGGTGAATTCAAAGCAGCGGACGGGAAAAAAGTCCTAGGGCCTCTTAATAAAGCGGTCAAATCCCTGATGCCGGAGAATGTCTTTGCCAGCAATCCTGCCGTGGTGGACATGCCAATATTACAAGGCAAAGTCTCATCGGTCCTAGACTTTCTCAAGTTGACTATGTACCTGGTCTCAAATAACTTCTTCGAGGCGACTTCAGATGTCAGCAGGAAAGTTTATAATTGGGTAAAACACCGCTCAAACGTCGGCCTTCTCGAATACCTTTTGTCTATCGGTGGACCTACGATGGAGGCTCTGGTGGAGAATTTGTTTCGACTCGCCATTGATGCTGATGATGTTCATACTGTCAAGCAATTGATGGACTTGGGTATCGACTCAAATGAACAAGTGTATTGCACTAGCAGGGGCTCGTATGAGACGCCAATTCAACGCGCTTGTAAGATGCGGAGCTTGGAGCTAGTCCGAGTATTGATAAATGGAGGAGCAAAGGTCAATCTGTCGGCAGGAGAAGGCAACGCTGCCTCGGCGCTAACGCTTGCTGTTGACCACACGGACGAAAGCGGCCCCGACAAGATGATGGAGCACGTGGACATTGAATTAGTACGAGTTCTGCTGCATGCTGGAGCCGCCGTCAACCCTGGCTTTGGACAATCTCCACTAGCCCAAGCTGCTTTGGCAGGGCATGTCGAACTAGTTACTCTTCTTATTTCTGAGGGTGCCGATGTGCATTTCTTGGACGGAGACTACTGTACTCCGCTCATGAGCGCTGTACAGTGCGATCTGGACATTCCTGAGAGAGACGTAATTAGTATTGTTCGCATTCTGCACCAGGCTGGAGCAGATCCACGAGTCATGGCCCAATTTGACATTGCGGTCGTTATGACAGTTCTGGAAGAGGCAATATATAGAAAAAGCGTTGAATTGATTCAATTGCTTCTGGATAACGGAGCGCTAGTTACTGAATCGGCCTTCGTTACTGCTGCTAAATGTTGCGACTTGACTATGACGAAGCTGCTCCTCAAATCTGGAGCCCAAGTAACAGAGGAGGTGCTTGGAAGTGCAGTCGAAAATGACGAACCCGGGTTGGTTTCCTTCCTTCTCGAGGCAGCAGATGATGAAGTCAAAAATAGGGGCAAGAGGGCTGCCCTGGTTAAGGCGATCGAGTTCGGAAAAATAGATTTGATTGATTGGCTGGACGCATCTGGAGCCCAGCTCAATAGCAACCTTGAACTCACTACAGCCATTCAATCTGCAGCTAAAAGGGGAGATATGCGAGTCCTTAGCTTGCTTCTCAGCAGCAACTCGAGACATCGAGTCATTGCCGTCGAATCACTAGGCACATCGCTAAGAGCTTCTATGTTAAATGGTCGAAACGATATCGTGGAATTACTTCTCGCGGCTGGTGCAGATGTGAATGCGGACTGCACTGAACCATACCAGACACCGCTTTTGATAGCAATAGGCCAGAAAGATTTGCACCTAGTACGAAAGCTCTTGGCTGCTGGCGCTGCAGTAAACGGAAGTCATCGCTTCCAGAACTGTAATATCCCTTGGACTGTTCTACCAGCAGCAGTCACTTGGGGATATTACCCCCTCATTCGAGATATCATCAATGCAGGAGCGGAAGTGAATACGCCAGGGTGTAGCGGCGAAACAGCGCTCTTTGTTGCCGTACAGAAGAAGCATTCAACGATTATTAAATTTCTGATTGATGCCGGTGCTAATGTCAACAATGTTGCTGCAGCCTCTTATGGAAGGACGGCCCTCAGGGCTGCATCTCAAAACAATGACGTGGACATGGTCCGATATCTCCTTAGTCTCGGTGCTGACCCAGACGAATGGTCACTGGTTACTGCTGTCTCTGGAAGTGTAGAGTTGTTGCAAACACTTCTAGCAGCACGCTTGAATCGGAAAGGCTGGGGCTGCCGTGCGTTGCAATATGCCATTAGATTGAAAAACGTTGTGGTGATTGAGATCCTCCTTGCAAATGGTATAGGCGCAAACACAATTATTCGCCAGAAATTTCAGGATGATATAGAACCGGCTCCAATTTCATACAACCGCTCTTGGAGTCCAGCCATTTGTTACGGGGAATCTGCTCTAGGGTCTGCAATTATGACAGACAAAAGTGATGACTTATGGATTGTACAGATGCTTTTGCGTGGCGGCGCAGACCCTAATAGCACCGTGGCTGATAGAGCCATGAACTCCAAAGCCGTGACTGCTGAGCCTCAAACAGCTCTTCTGGTAGCCATCGGTCAGAATAACCTAGCGCTGGTAAGAATGTTGATAGTAGCAGGAGCGGATGCAAATTCTAGCACTATCCCTGGCATCTCCCGTACTCCTTTACAAATGGCAGTCGAGAGGGGAAGCACAGATATTGTCCATTTGCTCCTAGAGCATGGCGCTGACGTGAATGCACCACCATATGACAGGTACGGAGCAACTGCACTTCAATTCGCCGCGATTGGTGGATACGTCGGAATAGCACTCCTCCTCCTAGAGAGAGGAGCGGATGTCAACGCTTCCCCTGCAAAGGTAGGTGGAAGAACGGCACTTGAAGGAGCAGCGGAGCATGGTCGCATCGACATGTTACAGCTCCTCCTAAATGCCGGGGCACAGATTATAGGACTTGGTGTTGAGCAGTATGAAAGAGCACGGGAATTTGCGTC
>JAAMPI010000431.1:11265-38098 GCA_013054445.1 Cudoniella acicularis
TNNNNTTTCTGCACGGCGCCTGCTAGAAACGTATAACGCCCAGATATTGGAAGACTCTGTTGCATGGGATCTAACGTCGACGGATTTTGGATTTTTGGACAATTTTCATTTCTAGGCATTTAATTGTACTCTCTTAGCATGTCATTGATTCACAAGGTCACGGAAATACACCAATAAATGAGGTTTCCAAGGTGAAAGAGCAGAGTGATAGAGTTTCGCCTTTTAGTTGATATCCTCGGGAATTGAGATTGCTTCTACGAGGAAGAATGACTGGAGAGAAGTATTGTGCTGCCGTGAGGCAAGAATGTGGTGAGATTAGTACTCGAGATCCCACTTACGTGCACGGTCCGGTTAAATACACGATTTCCCCTGCTCTACGTAGGTAAGGACGGCCCGCGAGGTTATAAAGGCGCGGGCGTCGAGCAAGAAATGGTGACTGCAATCGAGTGTATCTCTCTACCTAATGGTCATCTGGTCAGCCTCAACCCATCGAAGCAACTGGACCACATACGCAACCCCTGGATGGCATTACGCGTGCTCCGAATCTGGATACACCGACTCCAAGATCAACTTAGAGTGGCTTAAACGTGTGTTCGATCCCCAAGCCAAAGGACGGGCGCATCAGAAACCGTGGGTCCTCATTTGTGACGGCTTTGGGGCGCACGAGTCGCTCGAAGTCTTGAAGTATTGTTTTGAGAACAATATGATCATTTGCCGCATCCCGTCGCACACCTCCCATAAGCTCCAGCCCTGTGACGTCGGAGTCTTTGATCCACCGAAGGTAGCATATCACGAGGAGGTTGAACGACTGTACCGAGGAGGCGCAGATACAGTCGGCAAGCAGCATTTTACGTCCCTATACAGCCCGGCAAGAAATAAAGCGCTCACTGCCCGAAATATCAAAGCCGGGTGGTCAAACACAGGTCTGCATCCTTTCAGCCTAGGCAGGGCACTCAGAGATATCTAGAAGCCGCTAGCCGAACTATACGTTCCACAGGAAGGTGAGATGAAGGTGGAGTCTTGTCCCCAAGGAGTACTCCAAACGCCAGTGACGTCGGAGGCTCTTACTTCGCTGCATAGTCTAATAGAACAGGAAACTCACATGCTTGATAAGCCGAACAAACACTGCCTCAGGTAGGTCGAGACAGCCGAGGCTTATCTTGAAGCTAAACCTTACTTTCGAATCGGGGCGTGGCCAATGTAGACTCATTTTCTTAGGTAAGATCACCATTTCGTGACTTTAGGTTGCTAAATTACAAGATATCAATAATGTCTAGAGCGGAAGGCCGTTCCACAAATGTCTCCCATAAATCATCAAAGGGGGAAGGGCTAGCAAAGTCTTGTACACCCATCTGGCCATTCCCAAACGAGTCTACATTTGGAGCCAATTCATTCTCCGCATTTGGTGAAACAGTCGTGTAGGGTGACCAAACTCCGTACTTGACAAGCAATTGCGTCAAATTCTCGAGGAACTTTGCAGCAATTTGGGAATGTTGCTTTATGCCGTCCAGTTGTTTTAAAACCACCATCAACTCAGACGATTGGCGGTCACGATCTTCGCCATGAGGTTGATTACAACAGAGATCTGTTGCCAGGATGAGTGCCCCCATGAAAATGTGAAAGACTGTCCCTTGGATTTTCATGAAATCAGCGGAGTGCGAAATCTCCGAGGTAATCATGTCCCGATGCGCTGAGAGCAAATGCCGAGCAGCTTTCAAGCTAGCATCTCGTGAGAAGACATGGAGAGATTTACTCGGATTTCCAGCGAGATAGGGAAAGTGGAGTTTGCATCGAATAATATTGATCATTATACTAATCAAGAGTCGTTGTATAGGAATGTACGGATGTGTCTGGTCAATTAGTCTAGTCTCCTCCGAGTCTGCAATTTCGACTTTGAAGAAAGCTGGGAGGTCTTGAATTAGCGATTCGAGTTTTGAATCGAGTGATAGTATCAGTTCGCAAGTCGCGTCGTTTGGATCGTGCGGTATCACGTCTGAAATACATCGAGCTATCTCCGCGACTTTGAGACGATGCAAAACATACGACATAGTAGTCGGTTCTGACAGTGGCCGCTCTTTGATGTTAGGATTGCCAAGATCATTATCATTGATATGCCTCGGGATATTGGAAGTGGCAAGTTTCGGCTGGACGAGGTAGACTGCCTCAAATGGCCCTTCGATGAGTTAGCAACTCATCCGACGCTCTGAACAGAGGATCTCTACCTTCTGCCATGGAAACCATCCAATCCGTGGCTGCCAGATACCACCAAACTCTCCGCTTCATCTCCTGCGTAACTGGATCTGTCCCATCCTGTGATAGACTTCCTTTAGTGGTTGTCGAATCGATGAGATGGAGGCCGAGACTATGAGATACTGCAATGGCCTCGGCTAGTAAGGCGCGGTATCTGGGAGAGAAAGCTTCAATGTGGTTGATGAGGAATTGAAGAATAAGCATAGCTTGTACATTCTCAAGCGTGTGATTCATTCTTCGGCGATGTTGTTCCAAGCAATCCATAGACGATCGGATGTAGACGGCGCATATCCTCAGCCGTTCTTTGAGAATCGGGATGACCGCATCTAGATTGCCGTGGAGAGGCTCGAGTATGATTGCTATTGCAATGACACCTAATATCAAAGCTAACCCCCGTGGAGCGGTTGTCGTCGAGACATGAACTACTTGGTAGTAGACTTCCTCGATCAAATTGCAGAAATGTGGCTCGTAGATGATGTGTTGAAATTGGCCAATATAATCAAAGTAGACCTGAAATAAGCGAAGAGTCTCCCATTTAGGAGGTAGTTGAATCTGACGGGAGTCCGTATATTGCTGAACTTGGGAGTCTGCTGAGATGGATATGGAAAGATTATGCATTAGAGCGTGGCGCTGCCTACAATTAGATCTAGGGGAGCGGTCTATTAGGATTAAAGGCATACCAAGATGTTATCATTTGCCGAAACCTTAACCAGCTGCATTCTGCGATCAGAGGGGATCGACTGAGTGGTTCTATCGATCAATGGTGCTTGGGCTTTCGAGGCCAGGGTTGGAACGCCATTTCGTATCATGTTGAGCTCGTTTCCAATTGGGGTTGAGACAAGGCTGTCACTGCCATTCTCTTTCGTTAGATTGATGTAAGCTTCAATTCGATCCAGCCTGGAGAGGATATTTGATATTGCCGATGGATCCGACTCATCGAGAGGTCCTTTGGCTCCTCGGCTGACTGGCGGGAGTAGCTGTTGCTTACACTCGACTGAGCGAGCAATACAGTTTGCGCATGGTTGCTGTCTATTGCATTTGAGTTTCCTTTGACGACATGATAGACATGCATTCCTTTGCGTGCCAGGTATCATCCTGGCGCTGGTACAAGGGATTGATTGATGTTGGACAGCGAGTCCGCGGAGCCGCGGAGGCTTAACCACGATAGTCGAACTTGCGACCAGAATCACAGGCTTGATATAGTTGCACCAAGCCTCAGACCGAATATGAGCAATTTTTCGGCAGTGGGGAGAACGAAAGAGAGGGGAGATGGAAATTCAAAGGGTCAATGCTCTCGGATCCACGGAGCCGCGGACGCGAAGGCTGCCACTTATCAAAGTTGGAAATTTAGTATAAAGTTATACCTCTCCTTCAAACTAGTCTCTCAATCCTCTCCAACACTATTAGTCGTTGACCATGGATGTCTCTACCATCGTGAAAGCCCTCAATGACGCTACTGCAAATCCTGCTTCTACAACGGAGGCTGACAAGGCTCAACTCCTTGAAGCCTGTACCAATCTAGTTTCGACACTCCAGCCTTTTGACCAAAAGTTAATGGACTTGCTATTCGCGGTAGGTGTGTTGGTCAGTGTGTGTACATTTTCTAATAATTTTGCCCCAGCCGTTGAGATCAATCGCTCTTCGTCTCGCGATTGATATGCGCCTCTTCGACGCATGCGCACCAGCTCTGGCAAAGGAGAATGTGACATTGGAGCAATTGAGCAATGAAACAAAGTGCGAGGCACTGCTGATTAGTAGGTGGCGGAAGAGATGTATGAGAAGAGATGGCTGATATTCTTTAGAAAGAGTCATGCGCGTCCTCATTGACATGAAGATTTTCAACGAGGTTGATCAAGATGTCTTTCAACCTACGCCGGCTGCTGCCCTCTACAAATACGATTCGCCAATGGCTCAGATTATCATCCATTTGTATATTAAACCTTTAGCTAAGCTGTTCCCTCCGCTGACGCTTGTAGGACTATGCACATGATCCAGATAGCCAAGCTTCCTGATTACTTTGCTGAAAAGGGATATCAAAGTCCCACTGACTCCATGGACTGTCCATTTCAGCACACAATGGGAACCAAGCTACATAACTTTGACTGGATAGCAGCAAACCCAAAGGTCCAGCATGCCTACAATGTCATGATGACCGTTCGAACTCAGCGCAGTATTGATTCCAAATGGTTCGAGGTATTCCCAATCGAGCGACTAATGGCGGAGGAACCGGCCCCAGAGGTCTTTCTGGTTGACATTGGTGGAGGTATCGGCCACCAAATGATCGATTTTAAAGAACACCACCCAGACGCCCGACGCATGATCGTCCAGGATATCGCCCCGGTCATCAACAGCATCAAGTCTCTTCCACCGGGCATCGAGGCCATGGTATCCGACTTCTTCAAGCCACAGCCGATTCGGGGTGCTAAGCTCTACTTTCTTGCTCATGTCCTACACGACTGGCCAGACAAACAAGCCAAAGTCATCCTCGAGCAGGTGCGTGACGCAATGGGGCTGGATTCAGTTGTTCTATTGAGCGAGACCATCATGCCCGAACGCGGTGCCTCGTTCATTGCGGCGGGGATGGACTTCACCATGATGGCAGCGTACGCATCCCTCGAGCGAACCGAGAAGCAGTTCCGTGAACTCCTGCACGAAGCAGGATTGGAATTGGTCAAAGTCTGGAGCGAGCAGAAATCGGAGAAGCACGGCGCATCGATGCTTGGACAGTCGATTCTTGAAGCGCGACTGAAGTGATGAACTTACTCATTTGCTTGTAAGATAGTTTGAGGAGTGCCATGGATAGATCTCAGCTCTTCCACATAAATTAGAATGATGAATAGCCAAGACCTCCGCAGTCTCACGGGGCGGGGATAGAGACAACGATGCATATGCGGCCCCAGAAAGGCACAATACCATGACCCTTTCCCATCCTCCGCTGCTTGCCAAAAATGCAAATGATGTGCTGCACGAGAGATGCGCCCACCAATAAATGCGCCCGCATGGCGACAGTTTGCATGCAGTGGTGTGGTTCTAATGATGCGCGCCTGCAACGACCGAGCAGGAACTGACAGAGCGTAGTCGGAATGCGGAGATGAAGCTGGAGATGAATCGAGTGATTTTTGACTGAGACTAAATTGCGTGATTTTGTGTTGTCTCGAAAGACTCGAAGGCTAGAGAGAGGCAGACATTGGATCGTTAGGGAAATCTGGGAATACCACAAGTGGAAGCCAAAGGCATGAGCGAACCGCAGGAGAATGCTCGTGCGAGCAGCATAGGCTCCGTGGAAGCTCGGGGGTGTTCAAGCGCCAGATGGATGCCGCCACCCTTGGCGTTATGTCGGCAAACCTACCCCCCTAAGCCGATTTCACGTGATAGGGCGCTACCGGGTTTTCCGAGCATTTAGGGCTTACAGAGCTCAGCCTGTTTTTAGAATTAAGGGGTCCAAATCTGGCTCCCCACCACGACGCTTACTTGGTGGTGAACGTTATTTCGCTAGGAGGTCCCCTACAAGAGACGCAGGCCACGGTCCACTATCGCGAGGCTTCCCACCTAACAAAGGCTTCGTGACTCTAGCCGAGGCGGAAGCGTCTATAGTAGAGATAGGAGTCTCGAACTACGAATATAGTATTAAAGATAGTACTAAGAAAATAAGAATTTTTTTATTATATTATAGTTATACCTTCTTTTATTAACTAGAGCCTTAAATACTAAATAGTAATTTCTACTATAGTTATATTTATTATTAAATCTATTAATTATATAAAATATTTTTCTTAAGATATATAATAGATTAAAATATTAAAAAGGAAACATTTATTAAAATATTTTTATATCAGTTTAAGAATATAGCAGATCTCGACAAACAGAAACAGTTAGATAGTATAATAAAGTTTATAGCTTCTATAATAGGTACTGTAGCAGGTCTATAGCTCTAGAAATTAATAACTTTAATATCATCGTTTCAGTTATATTCGTTTAGAATATCCTGATTCAACCTATCAATCTTAAATACTTTACTACGAAGTCGGCCTAGAGTCCCTGACAGTTCTCTGTTTCGTGAGCAATCATATAATCAGTAGAGATGTTCAGCCTCCCGGAGCGCTCTCGAAGAAGTCCTGGGCATAGACGACGTTCCTTCAACCCAGAGTCCCAGGTATTCTATTGGCCAGGCTCTTTCAGCGGCGCCAAGATGCTAAGTCCATGAAAAGCCCATAGACGGAACTTATGTGAAGGCATCGCGAGGAACGATGCTCGAGGCCGATATTCTAGTCCTATATCAGTATTACGATTTCTACTCAAGCTCCTGTTATTCATTCAGTGTACCAAGCGCTACCAAGATAGTTGGTTTAAAATGGAGCTGGAGAGTGTTACAGCTCTGCAAAGGCGCTAGGGGCCCTGACGTCACGTATGGACGTATTTGCAAGAAGGTGCTGTATTATCGAAGAAACTAAGCTAAGGAGAGAAGAAGAGAGGTGGCCCCGGAGGGGCCTTATATACAGGAGGTGAGTTCCGCCAAGCGAGGGCACGTGATAAGGGGTCAGGGGGACGCGTCGCCGGCAAGGCAGACGCGTCAGGTAAGGGGGACGCGTTAAACCAGGTCTGTGACAGAGAGTGACAAGGTTAGAATCGCAGAGACTGATAGTTAGCTCACAGCGCTAGGGCTAAGTGGATAGGCTTAGGATAGATTTTTTATACTTCAAGTTACGTGGTTTACGTATTATTGCAATGACCTGATAGTTTGTAATGCATATCACGCATACCAAGACCTGGGGCTTTGAAGTAGAACGAATGAATGCTCATTAAGAATCAAAGGATTTCCCGTATATGTGCTCCTCCGCAACTCTAACGCCAAAACGCTTCCGCCTGCTAACGCTTCTCTGTTGCCATATCTAATGCTCGACTAGGTACGGCTATTTGCGTGATTCGTTTTCTTCGAGCGTTTGCTTCTCTTTCGTTTGGGCTTACGAGCGTTCTCTCTCCGTTTATTTGGGTCGCGGTAGGCAGTATTATCAGACCTATGCATTATAAGATTACCATTAGTATTTTGCGTACCTGTTTCTACTACGCAGACTTGCCTTTTGTGGTAAAGAGAACAAGTATTGACATTTAGGGGAAAGTACCCAACGTGCTAATGTTATTGTTATCATCCTGCGGATTTCAAGGGAACAAGTCCAGGCAGGACTACAAAGAGCCGAAATATACCTTCTTGATCAAGCTGTGTTTCAGACAAGATAGTTGACAAGTGCTCTGCCAGAATCTCTGAATAGGTTTGATAAACATGACGTGGATAATTTTCGAACTAGGTTTAGGACCGGACACTATGAAACTTATGCTCATACTCTGCCTTCTTTTATCTTCCCTCGAGACGAAAGTATTAATAGTTGGCTTTAGCTGTTGTTTATGTTCTTCTACCAGGACCCGGTGGCTGGACCAATCACCAGTATTCTTTTAAAAGCTGTCTTCGGTTAACCAACGATGAGCTACGAAGGAGGTAAGACTGAGGCATCATCTGCAAGCAACGTTCTTCTGCATAGGTGAAACACGCCACTGTAAGGAAGCTGCAAATCAATACTGCGATAATTGGTCATTTCGCTCAAATCCTGGCTGCCAGCCTTATTTTTCTACGACTGCGTTCCTCACGCTTGTGGACGTGACGGCGACTCGCCATAAGACTCTTGCCACTGAGGATAAGCGCCCACTAGAGAGTGAGTGTTCACTTGGTGGAATAGGAACAAAATCAGGAAAGGATAGTGATATCCACTGCTATTCCCATTCGTAATCCGAAGGCATTGTGCCATAGTCTGTACTCTCGTCGCCATCATCTGTAGATACTAGATCTGGAGGATACCGTGTGAGAGTGGAAGGCTGAAGTCGCTCTGCCGAAGCTGATTGCAATCCATTCTCAACTCCTGGTCGCATATGTCCAGCTGTTTCATTCTCGGCCCTTGTCTGCATGTCAAGTGTTAACCCGAAGCTCTCGTATCCTTTAACGGCGGTGCGCTGAAGCGTCATCGATCTGGTGGTGACTCGAGAGTCCTGGACTGATCCTTGAAATACCTCTTGCTCGGTCTCATCCACCTCTCTAGGACATTTTGGAGGTTTGTGCAAGGAACCACACTTGCCCATATATCCGCATAAGCCCTCGTAAGAATCACAGAGCGCGTTGGCAGCCAAAACTGGAGCACGTAGTAACAGCTGATCGCCCCGAGGTTCAACTTTAAGGTTCAGCCTTTTGGGAGCTCCAGCGTCCTTCGGATTAATTATCATGCCCACACTGTTGTCTATCCATTGCCAGGTTTGATCCTGGGCAATGAGCGGTAGAGCTTTGGCCAGAGCTGGCCTACTGAGCGCCTCTTCTAGGGACTGTAGTGCCTCGACATCAATCGGTCTGTGGGACCTGCCCTCTACTTCTAAAGACCGGGTTAGCTGGCTTGCCCTTGACTCTAGTGCAGCCAATCTCTCCTCTATTTCAACCTTTGCCTTGTGTATGTCCCGAAGCTCAGCCTCTGCCGCGTCCTTCTGGGAGTTCGTTCTTACTTGCAAGTGTGCGACTAGGCTTTTCAACTCCTTGTGCCAGTGTAGGAGCTGCGTGGCTCGTGAGTCGTCTCGTAGCGCTAAAGAAAGCAACCAGGCGTTTTGAACCATTTCTTCTACTTTCTTGACTGGAATCTGTGGGTGACGATGAACAGCGCAGTGCCGGATCGATTTGACGCGCTTAAAGAGGACTGCCAGCGACTGGCCATGACTTAAATCAATGGCTGTCGTAGGGATATTATACTTCGAGAGGGTCTTCCACCACTCAGTCAGTTCGACCGCCTCGGGTGCCTCCCAGCCATTGGCCTCCAATAAGGACGGAAACCAATTTTCAGCGAAGTTATAGCAGCATTCTTCTAGCAGTCGTTGAGTTTGGGTAAGGATCAAATGCTGAAGTCTGAAAGGGAGATATGTGGGATTTGTCGGTATAATGTTGCAATCGCGGGTATGCCTCGGGACTTCGTTGCTCTTCTCTCTGTCTGTAAAGATAGATCGTAGTCAGTGTTAACATTCCGAGAAGAATTATTGGGGAGACTTGTATTTATACCTTCGCGGAAGGCTTCCTTGGGCACAGCTTCTTTTCCCTCCCCCACCTGAAGTATGGCCCTTGTAGGCTTTGTCGTAGCTCGAGTAGGCTTTCTGATGCGCCCCGACTGTCTGTCAATGCGATGTTGTCTGACCGTCGGAGCACTCTCTGAGGAAGCGCTATTAGGTATAGGAGTATCGGGAGAAGGGAGGGTATCCGGGAAAGGAGGAGCGTCAGAGTTTGTTCTATCTCTCTGTCCACACTCGCCCTCGAAACCATCCTCCTCGCACTTCGCAATCAGAGCTGTACCGTTTCCAAACTCTGCGGGTGAGAAGAGCGCTGGGAAAGTAGCCTCTACTGCGGACTCTGATTCGAACAAACGCGCCGCTAGAAGGTCCCCCAAAATCCTACAGGTCTTGTCCGCATCCATTGAATCAGTAAGTTGCTTATGGTGGAAGTGATCTTTATGCTTCTCCACCACGTTGCGGATCTTATTCCGTTTCCTTAGCTTTGCGAGTTTGCCTTTGAAAATGTCGCGATAAGCAACGTACACCCGTTCCTTGTCAAGATATGTATCTGACATGGTGGTGGGCCAATAACTGGGGAAAGTTGTCTGGGCGAGATCCTGGATGTGAAGTGAGTCGAAACGCGGGGTTGTTTTTTGGGGGAGCTCCAGCATGCTCCAGCCGCACACCCGCTAGTGCCAATCTTAGTAAGGCCTTCATGAACGGGTCATGTGTTGTTATCATGTGATGAAACTCGCGTACATAGAAAATCTGCACATTCGGACCAAGCACAAGAAAAGCAATTCTCATACACCGCCATTAGGGCCTCCTCAACCTTCCAGT
Organism: Cudoniella acicularis; assembly: GCA_013054445.1. NCBI lineage: Eukaryota > Fungi > Ascomycota > Leotiomycetes > Helotiales > Helotiaceae > Cudoniella > Cudoniella acicularis. The sequence continues at coordinate 21,424 of JAAMPI010000431.1, forward strand.
GAAAATAAGGACCCCCCCTCCCTAAATGGATTGTGTATGATCGACCACGATGAGCGGTCGACCACTACTGTTGTACGACCCATGTGGCGCTTTTTGTGCGACTTACGTGGGTTTGCCTGATCAAGAGCTTGCGCGCGTGGGAGGAGCCTTCTGGTTTCTTCCTGTCTTCCTTCTCAGTATATTTGGGCTCTGAGAGCGACGCTGGCAACTATGGCATTGCTCGAGTCGGTCTTCAACCATTTGGTCCTGCCGCCCAAGCTGCCCGGACATCGGGATATAGACTTCGAGAGCATTGAACATAGCATCCTGACTCGCCTCATACGTACCTGCGATACCCTGGGCAAGTTCACAGGCGAACAATTTAGGGAAACATGGGCTTCTGTTCGCTATTCTCTTCGCATTTGCCTCAATATCAATCGAGGCCGTCTTGAGAAGGCATCGGTGCTACAAGAATTCTGTAATCTCCAACGAAATGGTCTCCTCATCTTATATGTGGTGGAACAGAATGCAGCACTCCTTGTTCGACGTCATATCGAGTAAGTATCACGACTCGAGAAAGCATCACCCAAATTCCAACTGAGGCATATAACGTAGTGATGGTATAGATACCGTTATCTTTGAAGTCTTCGAAGCATCACCTTCTTCTGAGGACGTTCTCGCCGCCAAGAATGCACTCCAGTGGGACTTTCCCGGCCGTGCTGTCGAGATACCTTTCGACGAATTCCTTAAGGAGTCTTTCCGGGAGAGTCTTGCTACCTTTCTTGAGCAAGCTAGCATGGAGTCTCTGAAGCGCTTCGAGGCGCGTTCTGCCAAGGCGAAAGTCTCCGTCATCGAGGCCCGGGATACCACCTGCCCAGCTCTCGTTACGCAGATGTTAATGCCCTTGCTTGAAGCTGTCGGATCCTCTATCGAAGTGCCCAGATTAAGAAAGCGAGTGCGGGACGATGTCAATATACAAAACGCAGAGTTTCCGTGGAGAAGACTGCCGTTCTGGCTCGTTCTCCGCGTCGCCATTCAGCGCCAGCTCTGCCTTGTCCTGGGAAACGAGCCTGGACGGGCCTGCTACAAGTTCTTCATCTGCACTCTGCTTGCTCAGCTTCTTGAGGATTGTGCTGGTCAGCTTGCCCCAGAGCTGACAATGATGCTTCGAGCTAAGTTGTGCCGCCGCCTTGCGAAGTTGGAAATGGACAAGACTCGGGCTTACTCCGCCTCTGCCGTTTGCAACCAGTTCTTCGACTCGATCGGTCCAATGTTGAAGAGAATTATTGAAAAGGCTACAGACCAGGTTGAATCAGCCTGGGCAAACTTCAAGACAACCATCGCACGACCTATCCCGGCACTCCCGCTTCACGCCGATGGGCAGGCTCTCCACCTTTCCCTCCCAAACAGCGAAAAATACCTCTACAATCTTCTCGCCCTACCTCCCGCGCAGCGGAGAGATCCTGCATCGCTGCATATTCCTCCCTCGGGTGATGGCACCATGGAACAAGTCACAAAGTTCACCGATCGCTACTTCTCCTTGGCCAGATTGGAGAGAGGCATCGAGAAGGAACGGGCATTATCACCCGAGCCCGTGGTAGATTGCCAAGCTCGTTGTGTTCAGCTTGCAAAGTCGATTGCCGGTGTGTTCACCGCGGTTGGGGACGCTTATGACTCCAATCCAGAGCAAATGAGCATTTTCATCTTGAATCTATTTGACCTCTGGGTCCAAATGGATGAATGTGCTGTCAAAGCCTGCCCTCTCCTCCGCGATTACGCCCCAGTATTCAGCCCTGAGCTACTAGATGTCTTGCACCTCCCTACGTTATCAAGCATGCAACGCCTCCAAGATATCCAGAGCCATCTCCGGAGCAGATGTGCCAATTGTCGGTTTGCTCATAAGACAATTTTCAGCGGACCTGATGGGAACTGCTTCGCTGCGAGATATCTGGAACAGTCTGCTCCGCTGCGCAAACTGCAGCAACAGATCGAGGAAGCCTCAAGCAAGTTGCGCGAAAGGAAGCAGTCTGAATGGAACAACGCTTGCAAAGAATACGACGATCACAGCCAGAAAATAACTAGTGGCACTTGTATTTGCACGACTAATTATGATGGATCTCGTAACATTAAAGGATGCAAAAAGTGCTGGCACTGGCGCTGCCGGAAACGAATGACAATCGCTATCCACGAAGACTTCCTCCCCAAAGATGGTGCTCAAAAAGCTGCAGTAGTACTAGAGCTCGGAATTCCAAGCTTCCTGGCGGCATACCGAAATGCCACATTCAGGATATTCAGCGATCTGGGGCACCCGAGCAAGCCCAGTACCTCCTCGCCACCAGCTATGCTGTTGAAAGACTACTCCCAGCTTCAGCACTACATGAAATCAGCCGTGAATGGTGTCTCACTCGCATCGGCAAAGAAATCCTTTCTCCAGACTCATTTCAAGGCTGTCAAAATGAAGGTCGGCCTCTCTGATATTCTCTTGCCGCTGGGGCTAGACTTTGCATACCACGATCCCAAGTCCGGAGTATGGCTGAAGGATCTTGACAGACAATTAACATTTCAACACCTCTGTGGGATTCACATTCCGCGTAGTCTGCAAGCCTTAGTCGTTGGATCGCCGGTACATCCCGCTCCTAACATCGGTGAGCAGTCGTCCTACGAGATCGTGGCTAGTCAAACCAGGTGCCCGTCAGATATATCCGTTCACGAGTTTATGAGCTACCAAAGATTGCTCTCTGGGAAGGCTCGTCGGTGGTTGACCATGCTAGTGGAGTTGGGTGCTTCAAACCTAAACTTCAGCGCCGAAGATACCATGCTTATCTTCAACCATCTCGCCGTGCAAGCAGGGCCAGCAGAAAATGGAACCGACCTTCTAAGGGACGCTCACGTTGTCTTCCGGGATCCGTCTTTTTGCCAGCGCTTGACAGAACAGATCGATAACCGTCTTCGCAATATAACGACCAACTGGCGCGAGATGCATTGCATGGAGATGCTTATCACCCTCAGTCTTCGACTCTTCAACTTGACATCTGGCCGAGATCGTCAATCCGCGGAAAGTCTGCTTAAGGCCGCACGTGAGTCAACTTTGCAATGGATCTCCCACCTCCGTGACGAGGTTAGGAATGCAGTTGAGGCTGACGCAGCAGAGAGGGCGGCAAGGTACGGATTCTGGGCCGCTCTGCTTTGCCGAAGGACCTTCACCACCTTTGTTGACTCAGATTCCAATGTGAATGCAGAGGATCTATGTTCCTTTGTCCAAGCCTCGGTGGCTTTGCAAGAGAACCTCGTGATCGATCTTGCGAAGCTGCCCTTGAATCTGAAAAATATGCTGGCCAGAGATATGAAAATGGCATATTGGATACAACGACTTATCAAAAATTCTATTAAATCCAATCCTGACAGCTTGGGGGCTGCAATCAACAAGACTTGGTCCGACTCTGACAATTCTACTGGGAGGACTTACTCTCGTTGGCAGTTCCTTTCTTCCCCGAACAAGAGATGGGTCGTTTCGGTCATCACTAGTACGGCTAATAAGTTCATAGTCTCTCAGGTAGTCCACTACAACTTTGTTGAGGGACACCTGCTGGTGGACGGGAAGCCATTGGGGAGACTGCCCCTAGACATCAGAGAATCAGAGAACGTCAAGGAGCTTTTCGGAAACCAGCACCTTCTGACCTTCCCCTCATCACTGAGCGGCATGAGTCACGTTATGGCAACTCGCATATGTGGTAATGAAGTCCATTTTGGTCTCGCGAAAAGAGCGTGGTTATTCGAGCTCTAATCGGAGACAGTCTTCTGGAGTATGTTCCTCAGCATGTATTTATCGAGAACAATAACTTTGATCTGCCTTCGGGCCTGATCGAAAATTGCGTACACTGGCTTAATCTCCGTACAAGGCGCCTAGAGATCCGACGGAAACCTGTCATATGGAAGACTAGGCAGAGTGACTGGATTCTAGATGTCTCCAATCGCCGGGCGCAGAGAAAGAAGGTAGTCTTGGTTGATCCCCACTCAGACCTCTGCAAACGCTTGGCTGGGATCTTCCTCCACTTTGAGGATCCCCAACGGTTGACTGTCTTCCAGCCCGCGATAGGCAAACTTTCGGTTGAGATGCGGCACCTCGAGCTCTCTTTCTTTGTCAATAAAAGCAACCTTCTTGAGTGTCGAGAGCTGCACGCAGAGATCGATCCCAACCAAGACGCGGGGACGCTTTACGGACTCCTGAGCAAGATTGTGCTTCGCGACGTAGCCAATCCTGAGCGGCGAAGCATAATTACTCCGCTGGGACAGCTGACCTACAAGCGTCATGGTATGCATGTTGCGGTTCGGGCGAGCAGCACCACCGAATATGGCAGGTTCGGAATCGACAATGTTCTGGGACGGTTGTCATGTCCGCTTGAGCCGCGCTTACTCTACTCCAAAGCTCAGTTTCATGCATTCACATCATTCGTTTTGCCCGATCCTCTCACTGGGCGCACTGGCACAGAGGAAGCTCTGCACACACTCAGATCAGGCTATTGCCAGCCCTGGACGCCGATGGGTGACAGTCCTGCCTCCATTCTGAGAGTCATCAGCAGACTAAGCCCGGGTAGAGAGTATTATCCCAAGGACAAGAGACGCCTGCAGACCGTTACCTGGGACCAACACCTAACTATAGGCGTTCAGCACGATAGCTATGAGAGTCTCGTCCAAGAGATACTGGCCAAATCAGACCGGCTCCGAGCCTTTACCGCGGACGAAGACGAAGCGATAGACTTTGACAGCGAGATACCTTCCCACCTCCGAAGGCGCGGTGAGATTCGACGTCTTCTTTACGAGCGAGGCATTTCTGATCCGGGTGGATTGGTAACCAGGAAGGACATGGTTTACAAACCTAGAGATCGACAGACCAGTTTGCCTCAAGCTATCAATGTTTACCAAACCGTGGGACTTGTTCGCAAGCAACCATTTTGTATCCATATGACAAAAGAGCTAGCAGCTATTCTTCAAGACTGGAAATTTATCGGTGGATTTCATCACACCAACTTAGATTCAGAAAGCATTTCGAGTTGCCTTAGCGATTTGATGGAGAACGATATCGGCGAACAATGGGGCAGTCTCGTGAATCTTTGCCGGCATACTGATCCTCAGGATCCGTATAGTTTGATATTTCGACTGGGTCTCTTGTCATTTGGCACAAAGCCTGACATGGACGCGATCCAGTCACTGGCTGCATTCGGTTGCCTAGATGAATTGAAAGCCTTACAGCCGCCACTTAGTCCTTGCTTTACTGAGTTCAAGCTCTACGCATCTCCAACGATTGAATCGCTTCTGAACTTCATCGCAGCCGACTACCCCGTTGTTGAACCGGATACTAGAATGAGTAAAAGAGAGCGAGATCGGTTTCAAAAGAAACATCGGATCCTGTGCGAGGCTGAAGGGAGACGTCTAGCCTCCTCTCTCCTCGAGCAGTGGCCCAGCTCGGAACCATCAGCAGAGGAATTCGAATCAACGGTGATCAATGTCGAGCTAGCCTTGGAAAGAATTCTCCCTGAGTGGCAACGCTTACATCGGAATATGGGCCTTTCGGAGTATGTTGTTCAAGCTCAGGATATCCTGGATCGCTACAAGGGCGCGAGTGACATGTCGGTACCGCGAACTTGGAACAAGGAGCCTGCAGCCTTCTGTGCGACTGACCATGGTTCTACCATTCCGTCACTATCAGATCTTCTAGTGAAATGTGCGCCCCTGACTTTAGGCCACTTGTCTCCTAATTATGGAGTGGTTCTGAGCAAGGATTTCCCCCGAGGCTTACATGCGCCTAGCGAGTGGGGTAATATTTTCCGCAAGACTACTCTACCTAAGGAGGCTATTGAGCTAGGTAAAATCTTAGATTTATTCGCCAGATCTCCGGACGTTCTGCGGCAGCAATATGGAAATGATTTGAAAAGGAGTTTTCTTGCTCTAGAGAGCGCCAGCAACCAGCCCCAGCTTCAAGAGACGCCGCCAAGTGTCGATGTTGTCAGAGAGAGCATCGAAAAGGCTCGGGCGGCTCTGAATCATGAGTTTGAACGCATTCAGAATACGCTCACCGCCGAGGACGACCGCTTCCAATGGCTTCAGCTAGGTAGCTTATGGCCATGCACCACTCCGATAACAATTCTTGAACAGCTGCGTTCAAGCTCTGATCACCAATTCGGAACCAATATGAGAGAAAGTTTGGTTTCGTACGGCGTTTTAGTTACGGCCTTGCAAAGGCTTCTCCGAATCAGGCATGCCCAATTAAAAGGAGACTACCATAAGCTGCTCCAGGAGTGGCGAAATACTGGACACGAAAACTGGAGCCCACTGGAGTTCCCTGACTGGTTGCTTCTTGAGATTGAAAGCGATCTTCTCATTCGTTGTGAGCAGATAGATGTTGCCCATGCTATTATATCGCCGGCATCTGGATCAAACTCTGTATTGCAAATGAACATGGGCAAGGGTAAGTAAACCACCTTCTAATCTTTCAGACTCGAGGCAGTGTAATCTTCCATGTCGATATTTTCTGCTTTGGAATAAATTTTAAAGTTGGCATACTAACATGTTTTTAGGCAAAACCTCTTGCATTGTGCCTATGGCTGTGGCGATTCTGGCAGACAAGAAGCAACTCTCACGCCTTGTCGTGCCAAAGGCGCTGCTACTTCAGACTGCTCAAACAGTCCAGTCTAGGCTAGGGGGGTTAGTAGGTCGAGAGATCAGGCATATTCCATTCTATCGCCGGACATTAACGACGCCGAACATGCTTCGACTATACTCTACACACCATCGCGAAGTTCTTCGCTGTTGCGGTGTTATTCTTACTACTCCTGAGCATATCTTGTCGTACAAGCTCAGCGGACTCCAACGCCTTGCGGACTCGAGGCTTGATGAAGCGCGGGAAATGGTCACATTTCAGTCATGGCTAACTGGCACATGTCGCGATGTCCTCGATGAATCAGACTTCACCTTGGCGGTCAAGACGCAATTAATCTACCCAAGTGGTCCACAGATATCTGTCGATGGACACCCACACCGCTGGGAGGTTGCACAGATCCTATTGTCTCTGGTTGAGGATCATCTCCCGGACCTTCAGCGCGATTTCCCACGAAGCATTGAGGTGGTCCAACGACCTGGTGGATTTCCCATGGTACACTTCCTCCGAACAGACGTGGAAGACGCTCTGCACCACCGAATTATGAATGACATCTGCGACGGGCGGATTTCCTTCCTTCGTTTGGCAGAATCAACCTTACCTGTTAGTAAGCATGAGATCATGCGTGTGCTATCGGACGACAATCTCGACCGCGAGCTCATCAAGCGGGTATCGGCTCTTTTTGCAGATAGGTCTTCGGCTCGCAAGAACATCCTCCTTGTCCGTGGCTTGCTTTTGAACAGGATTCTCTTACTCTGCCTAAAGAAAAGATGGAATGTGCAGTATGGGCTGCACCCAAACAGGCATCCTATTGCAGTCCCTTTCGACGCGAAAGGGGTCCCATCTGAGCAGGCAGAATTCGGTCATCCTGACGTCTCTATCTTGTTTACCTGCTTGGCTTTCTATTACTCGGGCCTCAGCCTATCTCAGTTCCGCGAAGGTTTACAGCATGTTTTGAAGTCTGATGACCCAGCAGCTGAGTATGATAGGTGGACTTACGGTTCTGATACCCTGCCAGAAGCTTTGCATCACTGGAATGTCATTAACGAAGATGACCAAGGACAAGTCGTGGAACTCTGGCGTCACCTTCGACTCAATAGAAGCGTCCTCGATCATTACATGAACAACTTTGTCTTCCCTGCTCACGCTAAGCAATTTGGCGTCAAGCTACAGGCTTCTGGGTGGGACCTCCCCTTGTTCTCGAAATCGCGACCGGGAGAGGAAGCCTCGAGCGCCAAGACAACCGGATTTAGCGGCACAAATGATAACAAGATGATGCTCCCGCTGAATATCAAGCAAGACGACCTACCTAGCTTACGCCAAACCAATGCAGAAGTGCTCACTTACGTCCTACAGGGCCGGAACCGGCAGTACAACCTTGCGGCTTGGCAGGGAAAGCGCCTGACAGAGGAAGAGCTACTGCGAAGAATCGCAGGAATGGAGATCAGGATTCTGATCGATGCCGGTGCCTATATCCTCGAGATGGACAATCGGACCCTCGTCAGGGCATGGCTAGATATAGACGTGCAAGCCAAAGGAGCTGTCTATTTTGGTGCTGATAATAGAGCCTGGGTCCAGTATCGAGGAGGGAAGGAGGTGGTCCCACTGCTCGCCACCCCTTTTGCCGAGAATCTTGACGAATGCCTCGTGTACATTGACGAAGCCCACACACGTGGAATAGATTTGAAGCTGCCCCAGAAAGCTCGCGGGGCATTAACACTGGCTCTCGGCCAGACGAAAGATCACACGATGCAAGGTAAGCTGACTGCCGACCATCGCCCTGAATGACAGGCGTACTTAACAGACCCAGCTGCGATGAGGCTACGACAACTGGGAACCACCCAGTCTATCGTTTTCTTTGCCCCCCCCGAAGTCCACCAGAGCATCCTAGACGTGTGCGGGAAAAGGCGTGGGGAGGTACTCGATTCCTCTCATGTCGTGTACTGGCTTCTGGAACAGACTTGCCGCGCGAATGAGCACCTACAGAATCTGTATCTTGCACAAGGAACGGATTTCTGCCGCCGGACGAATGCGCAATGGAAAAACGCGAAGTTCCTCACGGAAAATGGCCACCGAGAAGCCTATCTCAGAGTTATTCAGTATCCAGAGCGCCAGACTCTTGAGCAGCTGTACGGAGTAGTGACGGACACCCAGCCGAGTTCTGCCGCTGACATACCGTCCGCGGAACTGAAGAGTTTCGTGGAGGAGCTCAGTAAGCAGAAACGGGCAGCAAACGGCAACGGAGACCTTATTCATAGTTCTGTACTAGAGGAAGTAGAGCAGGAGCGAGAAGTCGAGTTCCAAGTCGAGCAAGTACGCCAGATGCAAAAGCCGACGCACTATAAGGCCCTCGCATTCCCGGGTCTGCATGCAGCTGTCTCTCACTTTGTTAACACTGGCAACCTCGCTGGTGGGCACGGGTACGAACACGTCTTTGATGCTCTGGCGCGGACGAGCATCGGTCAAAATTACAATGTTCGCCGCACGACGTCGCAGCTTTTCGTCTCGGCTGAGTTCATGCGCACTATTGAGCTTGGAAAGCGCATCCCGAATGATAACTTCCTCGTAAGTTTATAGCCCACCGCCGTTCATTATCCCTGATAGTGCTGAACGATGTCTTCCACAGCGCCCTGTTGAATGGGTCCTGTGGAACCCTTCGAACGGGACGGCCCTCATAATTATCTCCGAAGAGGCTGAACTTTTGATTCCTATTATTCGTGCAGCGAGAAAGCCAATGGTACACCTGATCACATATGCTGCCCCTGTCACAAAAAACATGCTGCACTTCAACGGGCTTTCATACTATGTCCTCCCTCGCCTACCCGGTGGCTACAGAGCACCCGACTGGTTCTCCATCGAACTTGGCATTTTCGCTGGCCGGCTCTACATTAACTTCCCAGAGTGTGCTCCTCTGACCAAATATCTACATCTTGTAGACAAGACCGGCACAGAAGCCCCGCAGAGTAACATCGAGCACGTCGGCATCTTTACCAAGAATCCTGTCGATTTCCTACTAGAGTGGCTTACGGTCTGCCGCAAGGGGCAAGACATCATGCACACACCAATGGGTTATATTTGCCAGGGACGACCATTACACGAAAACCATCCTTTCTTTGTAGCGCGAGGTATAGACGCTAGAGAGGTTAGAACGCCTCTGGTAGGGGGTGGAGCTGGTGGCGATGTAGACGAAGCTGAAGACGGGGGTCCGGACCTTGAAGACGAGTAGGATCCGGTGGGTACTCTATAATGGATCTACTCATATCTGTTCCTCTATACTTCACTTCCTACTCTTTATATTTGCCAATTTCATCAAGGATGGGTCGTAGATTTGTTCGCCTCAAGACTTGGGTCGTTCTAGGCGTTCATTGCGGGTGCCTCGCATAGGCCAGAACACCAAATCGACGACTATAGGATCTTGATTAATTAATTACGTAGCGACTAGACTAGTATAGTAGAGATCCTGACACAGGATTAAAGCTATATCGTCAACAATTCCGATCGCGAAGTTATATCAATTTTAGAGCAGACACGACTTTAACTCGCGCCGCCAAAAATGGCACCTCCAAAATCTAAGAACATCTTCTAATAATTTGTAGCGCAGCGCAACGTGACACATAATTAAAGAATATCAATAATTAAATCGATAGTCATACTAACTTAAGTGCCAGCAGCCCTGTGCGAGCCCTAAGGGGCATCTCGTGCGGGGGTTGCACCGGGGGCGAAGCCCTTACAGCCCGACTGCGATAGCCTTTGCTGCCTGAGGCATTGAGCGAGGCAGCAGGTTCAGTAACACTGCGTAGGTTACGGTATTCTTGATCACGTGACTATAAATTTTAAGGCTAGGGTTAGTAACAGTAAACGAGTGAGCAGAGGCGAGTTTATAAGCCTCTGTCTCTCTTATTAATTAATAGAAATAGATAACTTTAGATATTAAAATATAAAATTAAGTTTTAAACTTTTAATATTTATTATAATTATATTTTTATTAGCTTATCTAAAATAATTTAACTATTCTATAAAATATTAATAAAAGCTAGCTTTAATTATATAATTATTAAACTAAAAATATTAGATAATTTTAATTAAAACTTTTTAAATTTATATAAGCCTTAGCTTATATATTTATAATATAGTTCGCTTACTTACTAGGTAGCGCCCGTTACGTAGCTTAGATAGCCGTCGGATATCCGGAATAATGCCGGTAATAAACCTCCGACATCTAGGATCATAGTTCTAGGGCACTTGATATATAGTATAGGATATTAGATAATACTATTAATTTCTATTATTATTAGGTCTTAATATCAGGCCCCTATTAAAAAAAAGATAGCTAATAAAAAGAGGGCTTCTCTAAACTTCTTAGGGCTAGAAATTAGTTCTATATTAAATCTTTTTCTTATATATAACTTCTTTACCTACTAACGTCTTTTCTTTATAAGATTAAAAGAATATAAAATATTATCTACGAAGAAAACATAATATAATAAATATATATTTAAAGCTTATATTATTTCTTTTAATATATCTCTTTTCTATTCTTTTAACCTTAAACTAACTAATAGATAATAACTATATATAGCTTAGAAAACCTCGTATAGCTCGCTATTTTATATTAAGCTTATAGTTTTTTATTAGTGTGATGATCTTGGTAATGACCGGTTTCGCTTTATTGAAGTCGTCCTTGTTGATGTCCATTTTCAATAGAATATCCTTCCCTCCCTCCGCAATCTTTTTTGCCTGTGCTGCATACATCGCCCCCACAGCACCAATCCCCCTGACTGCTGCTGCTCCCCATCTTGCAGCTTCGGCAGCTGCTTATATATCAAAAGTCGCGGCAACCTTGTCTACGAAATCGATGCCACAAGTCAAAGCTCGTTTCTTGATAGGGCAAAGATCCGCTTTAATGGAGTTTATTTCTGATAAAAAATCTGGCGTGGCGACAACAGAAAGATCAGTGCCGAGAACTCCATCTACAGGCGGATCCCCGATAACTGTGGCCTGGACGTCCTGGGTACTAGTCACCGGAGATCCTTGGGGGTCTGTGGTGGTAGCTATAATTTGTGTGATGTATTCAGTGTTAACCCCGATTCATTTCGTGACACCATTCTCTTCTGTGAGATATTCCGTATTAACACCTATTCGACCCCCGAATAATGAAGGGTCCTGGGTAAGATATTGAGTGTCGACTTCGATTACGATCGCAGTCACAGGCTCATCGACGTTATTAACACCGATTTGGGCGAGGGCAACGCTCGTCAGCCAGAGTAAGTGGAGAACCGGTGCCATGATACACTGAAGAAAGTAATAAAATTTCGAACCAGAGAAGGGGAAGAATTTGAGCGTCTACTCAAGTAGAGAATCAAAGAGCGAAAGACTTTATTTATATCTAGTCCAAAAGTGCCACAAATACTGAGAAAATCGTAGGATAAACCCGGAACTACAGAACTTAACTAGTCACAAGATGTATTTTACAGTTTGTAGCAACTCTCATGATGCTATTCTTCAAGTTTGACATGAAGATGATAAAATAGGAGTAACAAAAGGATTGTGGGCGTCTGTGTCTAGTCTTGCGAACACACCCAGCCTCACACTGAAAGCTATAGCATTGAGTTGTGAAGTTGGCAGATGATCAAGAATCAAGGCAGAAATCCAACGTCTTACTAAGAAGTAAGTCTGTACGTATAATCTCTTGGCGAAAAAAATGATTGTGTTGGGAGACTAGTACCGTGATCTGGACGTGAAACAACACTTTGTTGTATCATTCCCTTCATTCCCCTTACATCGGTAGAAGCCTATGAGATCGAATCCATAGTCAATCCCGAATCCTGAGAATATCACCAGAATGATTACCTGTCACTAAGAATCCTTTCCAATTTCCCTAATGTCCGTTATTTCACCCAGCTAATTCGTATATAGCTAGTATTTAAGGACCTCCCGGTACATGTCAAGAGCATATAACAACCTCAATTCCTGAAGGAATTAACACAGCCTTGTCTGACTTTGAAAAGGTCCAGAAACAAGGAATACACATTGTTTAAAGGTCTTGGCGTAGCGGAATGGAAAACCAAACATTTAGCGGCCCGGGTTGGAGCTCAACTTCGTAAAAGCGTAGACCAAAGGAAGACTTACCAGCGAGTAAGTTATGGACTGCGGCCATTCTTACATCCTTCAATCTGCAGTAATGTTAGAGTTTCGACTTAAATACCCGTGTTGAACACAGCCCGAAGACTTTGACCAATGGAAACCAGTGAAGCAACCAACACCAACACCAACAATACTAAAAAGACACGTGCCAAATATTTCCTCACAAATCCGCCAATGCTATGTGGTCATGGCTGAATTATATATAGGTGCAACAGATCAAACTGCGGCGACCCAAAGGCTAGACTTCCCTTTGGTAGATTCTTACCCCTTATAGGTGAGCGAGGAACAAGGGGGGCTGGCCCCACTACTGAAGTGGGGGTTTTAAATACACACTAGCGCCTTTGCTCCTTCCACGCCAGCACCACACTCATTCTTCGCTTGATCGCTTTCTGCGTAAGCAACAATTCTTCAACCACCGCCGGCACCAAACTCCTTAGCTGGTACTATAACTCTGCAGCATTCATTGTTGAATATTGAACATGGTAGGACTTTCAACACTGCCCGATGACCTCATTTTGCTCGTTTTGTCATACATCCCCAACGATACTCTCCTCTCTCTTACAACCGTGTCAAGAGCCCTCCATCGCTGTTTAGCTTCTCAGCTCTACCGATACGTTTATCTGTGGGAAAGCCATGAGCGTCATGCAGCGAATCATCGGCCACCCAACGTTCCGGACTGGAGGAGTAGATATCAGCACTTGGGCAAGCCACCTTCTTATGCTACACGCATATTTGACTCGTCCCTCTTTCTCCGCACCATCACCAAGTCTGAACAGTTGCGTTCCTATGTCTTTGGTGCGTCCATTACTTGTCAGCCCGATCAAGAGGAGGCCGTCTTTCCGATGATCCAGCTTCTGCGACCCTCGCTTTCATATCTCCATCTAAAGTGCACGCTTGGCACACTTCACCAGAACAGAGCATTTCTCTCTGCTGCCAGTTGCTTGGAAGTTGAGATCCCAGAAAAAGCGAAATCGATACCCAAACTGGAGATCTTCAGAACAGCGCGTACAAAGAGGATAGCCATTCGTATTTCGACCTTCCCAACATCAAGCTACTCGGTCTATCTGGCGTTCGGAATTGGAATCTCTTTACACAGGACAGCGCTGAGAAATCAAGTACCTCAAGCATTACATCCTTGTGCCTCACCAGCACGGTTCCAGCAGATCAAGGTTTGGCGAAGCTTCTGTCATGGCCAAAAGCTCTGAAATCTCTTCGTTACGAGCTCCAACTTTCCGAAATTTCCCATGGTTTCTTCGACCTTGTGCTTTCGAATGCAACTGCACTATCATCAAAAGAATTCGGCGTCGCCCTTCGATCGCAAGAACGCAACCTTGAAGAGTTGTTCATCTACGGTGCTTTCGAAGGTGATCGAAGCGGGTTCGAGCCAACCGAAACCATCGACCTTCATTTATTCACCAACCTGAAATATGTTGGGCTCCCACTTACGTTCCTGTTCATCTCCCAGGCAGAAGCGACTAGTCGTGGTATCTCCGTTTCCACCACGGCAATATCGAAGATTCTTGCGCCCACTTTTGAAGAGCTGCAAATCGAGATACCTCATGAATATCACTGGTCGAGCTACTTCTCACTCGACCCTGATGACGATGACGTAGAGCTTCATCCGGGGGAGTTGAGCGCCTTCATTTACGAAATTGTGAAGAATAAGGCGACGCGATTCACAGGACTACGGTCAATCGTATTTTGGCAACCGGGCCCTGGGATGAATCCGGAAACCTATACTTTAGAAGGCGAGGAAGGCTGTGGGGAGGTAGTTGAAACTTGCAAAGCGGCCAATGTCCACATTTTTTGGGATGAAAACCATGCGCCGCCGTTATTTGGTTCATAGCAGCAAAATATGAGGTGGTGCGACCTGGGTCGCAATTGCAAATATTGTCTCTTGCACTTTTGGGGCCTTTTCACTTGGGTAGAGCAGACTTGAGCAGTTCACAGCGCAGACCTTTGATTCAGGACATAACTGCTCTCTAATACTCTCAGAAGCGATATAGGGACTCGGACAATCTTGTTGATTTCATACTATTCCACATCTTTGTGATTGCGGCGTACTCGATGGTCGCCGGGGTCATCGCATCCGCTTCGCGTTAGAGGATACGAATTGCAGTAGTTCCTTTACGCTTGTTCTGATTGCTTGCTACTTCGCTTTGTTTAGGAGAACCGAATGCGATTGTCTCTAAAGTTCCTCCGCTTGCGCCGGGGCGGGACAAATTGGTCGTCGCGGATTTCCGTGAATAGCTTCATTTCGAACCCCCATTTGTCAGCTCAGAAAAGCATAAAGTTATCTCAAGTCACTGTTTTCCTCGCAACTCCTCATCAAATCATCAGAGTTTCTTTCTCAACATGCCCAAAACCTTCGCCGTCTTCGGCGTCACCGGCCACCAAGGCGGTTCAATCATCAACTACGTCCTGAACGACCCCTCACTCTCCCAAAAATACACGATCCGTGCCATCACCCGCAATATCAGTTCCGAGAAAGCAAAACGACTCAAAAAGAAAGTCGAAGTTATTCAGGATGATACGCTCGACCAAGCCTCCCTCGAGGTGGCATTGACTGACACCCATATTGTATGCGCCATGATAATAGTATCCGGTTTCGGCCCCGACGGATTCGAGGTCGAATTCAACAACGCCAAAACCATTGCTGATATCGCCGTCGAGAAAGGCGTCTCATACTTCATCTTTAGCCGTCTCCCATCAGTCAGTAAGATGTCTAGCGGCCAACATACCAAAGTCATCCCTTTTAACGCTAAGGCCAAAGCTGAGAAATATATCCATGGCTTATCTATCAAAAGCGATTTCTTTGCTGGAGGTTTCTTCATACAGAATTGGTATATTCAGCCCTTTTTTGCGCCGTAGCCAGCTGTAGACGGGACTTGGGTTCTGACCCGCCCTATCTCTTCCGAGACCGGATTCCCCTATATCGACATTGATGGGGATACGGGCAAATTCGTCGGCGCTATTCTTACTGAGCTAGACAAATACGAAAGCAAGACGTTCTGTACTGCTGAGAGAATATACACCCTGGAGGAGATCGCTGCCATTCTTTCGAGGACGACGGGTAAGACTGTCGTGTACAAACAGATCTCACTTGAGGAGTTCAAGAACAACCTCTCTTTGCCGCCATTTCTGGCTGAACTCTTCATTAATGGGCTTGTTTGTCAGGAACAGTATGGTTATTTTGGCCCGGATTCAAGAGAGTTGGTTGCGTGGGCTCAGGCAAATGCGCAGGGTAGGCTGACCACTTTGGAATATCTCATTGCGCATCCTCTTCAACTTGTATAGAGTCACATCTCAAAGCATAGCACAATTTCGCCCATTCTACTCGAAATTTCATTTTGTCTCTTTGCATCCTTCATAACCTGATTTCCTGATGCGATAAGTCCATAGTGAACTTCTCGTACACGACCGCCTGTACTGTATCTCAAAGGCGTGAATTTAAAGAGGCATGATTCGCAACTGTCACTGCCATCATGTTCATCCTCTGCTTTGAATAGAATATCCTTTAGCGATTCGGGCGAGGCATAGGCTTTCTTCAGGATGGGGTATTTTCTTGTCAGCTCATTAATGTGTATTTGGGACTGGCAGTGTACTAAATGATTAGATTAGATTAGATAAGTCACTGGTAATCTAATCTAATCACCTGATTAGTGATTAAAATAGATTAGTATTCTGATTATTAGGTCACGTGACTACATTTTTAGAGGGGGCGATGCGAGGTCCAATTAAGGTTAGAGTTCGCAGGCACTAAGTAAGCGATACTGTTCTATTAGCTTGAAAAAGCTTCTAGAAGGGTGAGGCAGCAGGTAGAGCTGTTAGCTAGTCGCGGTAGGTATCAGGTAAGCTTACTAAGAGAGCCTAAACCTCCTTAAAACTCCTCGATAT
>JAAMPI010000432.1:0-38092 GCA_013054445.1 Cudoniella acicularis
TTTTCCTGGGCATTAGATGGATGAGTGCAACGTTGATGAGAGCTTGTGCTTATACCTGTAATTGTTCCATTATCATAAAAGGAGAGAGGGTTTCCCCTTTTTTTTTGTTAGTGCTTGTTCAAACTGTACATTTTAGAAAAGATGGATATATAGATAGCTAGCAAGAAGAATTCATTTTAAGATTTCAAAATGCCCATAGCATCTCTACCTCCTCATCGTGCCTTGTTCATTATCGGTTCATTCTAGGATTTTTTATATCTCACTAATAGCTCTATTTAGGTATGTCTTGTAATATAAGCGCTACTCACTCACTTGGTATCGAAAGAACAGTTACTTAGGCGTTGCTCTTTGTAAGTGCTAAAGACACTTGACTCAAGGAAGAAAGGATTATTATAACGAAAGGATCATACTCTAGCAGCTCTCTAGGTGAGCTCGCTAGGTTACGGAATGGTAAACTCCTGCTGACTCTTTGACCTTCACATCATTTTTACATAAAAAACAATGGCTTACCATCTCCCTTCTCTAGCGATTCCAAACTTATTAAAAGAGAGTTGAGATTTAAATCTGACGTGGATTTTTCAAGTTGTAACTACTGACGAGGAACATTCTCAACTTCACCCCTGAAACCCCCTGGTTTTGTGGCGCATGGGTCCGTGCATCAAATCACGTGCGTGGCAGCATTTCGCGTTTTGTCAAGATGCGACGCCGAAGCACTCGAGTGAAGGAGAACCTCCTCAAGAAAGCTTTGGAAAACTCTCAGCAGTCCAAATCAGAGGAGCACATATCTACAGCTATGTCTACAGGAGTACCATCACCTCAAAGGGAAGCAACACCCACATTCGGAGCCCCGATCTCTTCAATTCCACAAAAACGCGTTCTCGAGGATGACCATCAACCCACTATCTCTTCTCCACTAAACCCCGACTTCAAGCCTGCGAAATCTGCAGAGGATGCTCCTCTCGCCCGCGAACGCGCATCGCGTGCAAAGAAGGAATCTCTGAAGAAGCGAGAATCGAAGGGAGGATCTCTTGCGACAGACAGTAGCGCAAGAGCAACACCAGACCCGAAAGCAAGTTCTTCGCAGAAGAGCAAGGCAAAGGACAATGCTCCAGCTCCAATTAGATACAAACTTCCTCCTCCAAAAATATCAGATTTTGAGGCGCCTCGAGGTCCAATTTTCGTGCCGGCGCATACGAAGACTGCTCCAGATGGTACTGTGATACAATTCAACGAGACCACAGACCAGTATGCTTAATACCCTGTTTGAATGATAGAATCTCGATCTAACCTGTTATAGTGTCTACAATAAGAAGAACTTCCACTACACACACTGCATAGCAGATCCCGCATTCCCATCCTCACTCTACTACCGACAATCAGAAACCGAACCTTTTGGACCAAGACTCAATTTCGAGGATACATCTACACACATGTTTCTGGATGAGGCTGGTCTACATGTCACGACAGATAAAGGCTTTCGGATGGCGAAAGCTAATGTGGCAATACGTCAAGGGAGATATTATTGGGAATGCAAAATCATAAGTGGGATACCCAAACGAAAACGAAGCGAAGGGAACGTTACGCAACAGAGTGCAAATGGGCATGTGCGGATGGGCTGGGCGAGGAGAGAGGCCACTTTGGATGCCCCAGTTGGTTTTGATGCATATAGCTATGGAATCCGAGATGCGCAGGGGCAGAAAGTGTTCATGTCTCGACCGAAAGATTTCTTTCCACCGGGACAAGATATACAAGAAGGAGATGTAATTGGCCTGGAGATCAACCTTCCTTCAGAGACGCTACATCGAAAAGTTGTCGAAGGACAATACAACCCTGCAGTCGATTTGGCAGATGACGAACCACCTGGGATTGAGACCACTGACAAGATTCGGGATAGAGTGCCAATTCGATTCAAGATGCATCTGTATTTCGAGCAAATTGAGTACCACTCAGTAAAAGAACTTGAAGAGCTGATGAATCCATCGCCAGTCATCTCAACAGGAGGAATCAATGGCTCTACTCAAGAACCTGGCCCAACACATCCAATTCCAGCATTACGAACACTACCACATTCAAACATCAAGATATACAAGAACGGGGAATTGATGGGGACCCCATTCAAAGATCTCTTAGCCTTCCTACCACCGGCTTCATCACCGATAATTCAAGTTGGAGCTCGAGCAGGACTTGATGATGGCATGCTAGGATATTATCCCGCGGTTTCTGTCTTTCGAGGTGGTGCAGCAGAAGTGAATTTTGGTCCCGATTTCTGGTATCCACCACCAGGTTACGGAGACGACGAGACCGATATGATTGGAAGCGATCAACCAAAGTTGAACAAACTTAGACCAGCAGGAGAACGCTACGACGAACAGATCGTGGAGGATATTGTGTACGATATTGTAGACGAGGTTGATTTTTGGATGCAAGATGGTGGCGTTAGCGGGAAGGGAGCAACGAATGGCGTTTTGCGAGCTTCTGGAGGCGTTTCGGTCCAAGATGGAATGCTTGGTGGTGGTGTTTTGGGGTCTGAGATTAAGGAGTTGGTGCAGGATGATGAATGAGCAACAGGCTTTCATCTCCGATGTGATACCCCAGATACCTTGCAACTGGATATTTGCTTCAGCAAGCAGAGCGCAGTGAAACGCTTCAAATTCCACAAAGCGCGTGTGAAATCCAATCGTCTTCCCATATGTACAAGTGTGCAGATTTCCGGAATACCAAGTATACCCACCATTTTACATTGATTCATAAAATTCGTCAAAGTCTCCTTTCACTCCCTTGAATAGCAAGTCCATCCAGGTGCTAGAGACCCGAGATCTTTCCTTCATTCAAAAAAATCCCTACCCAGTATCCTAATACCTGCCTCCAGATCTACCCAATATTTGGAAATTGATATGCCACGGCCAAGTATCGGACCCTAAAGCTTTCCTATTGCGACCCTACCTACCTCATCTCCCCTCCAACCTCTCCAGTCCTCACCTCCTGTATATAAGGCCCCTTCAGGGCCACCTCTCCTTCTTCTCTCCTCAGCTTAGTTTCTTCGTTAATACAGCATCTTCTTGCAAATACGTCCCACGTGACGTCAGGGCCCTAGTGCCTTTGCAGAGCTGTAACATAGACACGTATACGACATCGATTCGGCCCTGATCCGGGCGCGTATCGCCGTCGTTACGGTGTTGCCGGGAGGGGCTCGCTGTCGCGATAGTTTTAATGTTCGCGATTTTTCAAAGCCGCCTCGCTTCGCCGGCCGCCGCCCGGCTACTAGACACGCTAAACGGTTATATAGAAAATCAAATATAGTTAGCTTAACTTTATTTTATATTTATAGATAGGTAGTTTAGCCTTTAGCGCGCTTTACTAACGTCGTACGCTCTAGATCGTGCTTTCTAGCTACTATAGCATAATTAGGCTTCGATAAGCTCTTTAACTCAGCTAGCGCCTTCTGTATACGGTCTTCGTAGCTTATGTTGTAGGCGTTTAAAGAAGGTAGGTAGTTCGGGTAAAATACAGGAATTCAAGCGGGGTAGGAACGTAAGCAGGAAATCGAGTAGGCAGACACGTGATTGCTTTCTTCGCATGTTCATTGTTGCCTACCCCACTCATCCCATCATCGTCACGATCATCGTCACACCTATCAGGCGACGGACAGATCCTTCAAACGTGCTAGATTTGGCACAGAGCTCCGGAATTGCAGCTGCTATTCAAGGTTGGGATCAAATCGGTATGTTTGGCTTCGTAGATGGAGTGATGGGCACTGATCGATACAGGTTCAAACTGCGCAAACGTTCTTTCTCCACAACCGTGACGGACACGACAGACGCGACGACCACATCTAGTCGAACGTTCAACGATACACAACAGCCGACGACAAGCAGCGTAGTAGCTGGTAGTAGCAGGAAATATCATACAACGATTAGATTCCCACCCGCCTTGGAGCCCGAATCTCTTCCCTCTTCTTCATTACAAAACTTTACTCTCGAACCAATCGAGTTCTCCAACCGAAACGATTCCAAACTGCATCAGCGACGAAATCGAGCGCGTTACTTCGATCATGACCACGTACACGTTTGAGGCAGCACTCTGTTTGCAATGCAGCGGAATGGTAATTGCAATGGACGACCTTGGATATGAGGAGCTATGCAAACTATCTAAAAACACCAAGATACCCTCCACAGTGGCGATTTGGGCTGTGTTTTGCAGAAGGCACTCGCCTCCAAATACAGACAAGGAGAGCTATGACTACACCAAAATCTTCATTGAGGAAGACGAAATTCTTAAATCTCATTCGCTGGATAAGGTAAAGAGAATCATGTCGCCATCTATATTGAATCCTACGCATGGCGGCAAGATGACGGTTATGGCTTCGTCTGTATACCCTTTAGGTCTTACAAACAAGATGATCCGTTTCTTTATGGATATGACATCTGAGACTATTATCATTCAGGGGGTTCCTTCTAGTTTTATGTAGTTGTTTGAAAATCATCTTTCAACAGAGGCTAGAGCATAACCAGCTAGTGAAGTTTGTATACGTGACTATAGCTGTAGCTTAACGAGAATAATAATAATGAGCAATGATACATAATTTCCTATGCATGAATCAAATTACATCAGAACCGCATGTATTGGAACTATACATGAAAAAGACACTATACATCATTATCACAAATGGCGAAGCCTATATGCCCGCTGAAGTTAGGAAGTGCGGGGCTGTTTCGCACTAACCGGAATCGGTGATCGCCTTGGTTGGAGGTACCGATCAGTGGCGACCTTGCATGTATTCGCGGGCGACGGCAGCCACAAGGCTGATAAAGACTTCTCAGCATTGATATGGGACTCTAAGGCTTGAATAAGGGTCTTAAGGAGCTTTAATAATTATATAAGCTTAATAGTGGTGCTTTGCTAGAGAAGTCTTATTACGCTATAAAATGAAGCTCTCCGTAAGTTAGGCGCGAAAGCGACGATACGAATGTGATTTTCAGCTTATCGGGGTCAGGAGTGGCCAGAAGTGGCTACAGCACAAGACTGATACAAAATTATGAGAAATTTTAATGTGTTCATAGAGTATAAGTCGCTTCAAGTCAAAGTACTCCTCATTTTTCTCAGCACAGGGGGTTTCTCGCCACCTAGGGATAGACGTTATGCTTCAGCGCAGAATTGAGGCTTGTACGTGCCTGGCTGTGACCATAGGATTGTCTTATTAGGTCAATCTATATATGGATAAGACTATTCTTGGTTTTTGTTGCATGTCGCACTTTAACATCAGGCAATCCCCACACATACACTAAATTCCTGCGGCTTTGACGGGTAATGGGCACTGTACCATCGCTCTGACATCCAAAGGAAATAACGTGATTGATGTGATGGGGCCGACAACATCAACAATACACGATAGAATGCCACTGCCGCCACCACCCTGTATGCTTCCGAAACCCTATGCTTCCTCCCTTATTTCGCACTTATAACCAGCCCACGGCGCCGGTCCCGGCCGGGCCTATATTTGCAGGAGGCACAATTGCCCAAAGCGGCAGTCCTTCGGCGATATTTGCAGGAAACATAGAAAATAGTGCGTCTACAGAAATCAACTTTGAGGATACTGAATACGGTTCACATCACCTTGTTCCAACATTTTGAAGCATAATATCCAGGCGCCATCCTTGAATTGTCCTACTCACAAAAGAAGAAGGATCTTTCAAGTTTAGCAAATGAGTATATTCTTAGGTCAGATGCCGATATCTGCGTCGTAATTGGCATCGATGTTAAGTACAAGGGAAGCAAGAGGGCATCCGTTTCAATCTAGCGTCCACATATTAGAGTTAATGATGTAGGAGAGAGAGAATTATCCGTTGTGCAGACAGTTACAGACTAGGTATACTCGCCAATAAACCATTAAACAGGCGATATTTTGTCTAACGCTACTAGCTCTTCCGCGACGATTTAGGAAACCTTGTTCTTGATTCTCAAGCAAGCCTACAGCTACGACTCGAGGACTTTGGTACTGAAGGTTTTGCTGCGAAATTCACTGATCTTATCCAAAGCATATACATCTCGGCGGAAACATTATTTACGTTTCTCGACTGTGCCGAAGTCAAAGCGGGGAGAGTGAAGTAAGGCGAAGGGCTAGTCAGGAGCACCAAACCTTGGGTAAGAAAACGGCGCAGAGACAGTACACCACCGGAGCAGCTTGATTCAGACTGGGAAGGCATTACTTCGCAATACTTAGCGCAGCAACTTGACGCCTCAATCAACTAAACGCACCTTATATCAGCTCATTATAAGGCAAAAATTTGAAGCTCCCCAACGAGTTAGCGGTCCGCGAACGAAGTTCGCAATGTTGAGCTGTTGCTGCTGTCACCATCAACACCAAACCTCCTCAAGATATGAATTACTTCTATCGCACTGAGGCCACATGCCGTCCTATACACAAATCGGGTACGGTACGGCGCCAGTTACTGTATCGTGCTCCCTACGGTGTCGTATAAATGACTACACCAACTCCATATAGTACCGTGTGCGAGAGTTTGAGTAAACGTGTATGTTGATTCTATGATACAAGATGTAGCACAAGAGGAGGTCTATAATGTAAGCTCATAGCACGCTTGGGTGGTAGTTGTGTCCATGTCGCTGATCACAATTTCAAAGCAGGCGAAGAATTGACGGTTATATTAAAGCAATACTCAATCAATCTAACTGTCTTCAACTCCCGCTAAGCAGCTGAAGCCTTTCGGACGTGCCGGAATGCGACGGCATACTACCATACCTCTTGTGGCGTATATTTTCATGCAATCTGCGCTGGAGGGAAGCTGAAGCCTCAGTCGATGGGTCGACTCTGCCATCGCAAGGCGCCCTAATTGTCTTCCAAGAACTTCGGCTCAATCCAAGGTAGATTACGCACCATGTACAATACATTAATGCCGGCACAGCCCGCTGCTTAGCCATAAGTGATACCTCCGTGCGGATGGAATGGGAAGCTAGAGGAAGCTTGTGGACCTATTCGACAACATCTATTTCCTTATGGAATAGAAACAAGATTCAAAAGCTTGTAAGACTTGGTGGATCGAGAACGACGATACTGGAGCTTCAATAGGTGCGCTGCAGGGAAACGGACTTTCGTCCGAATTTGGATTACGCCCCTTCTTTCTGGATGCTGTCAGTCGCTGCCCGCACGCATCAGCCATGGTCCATTGTCAAATCCGAGGGCGCTGGATGCAATGAGCGCTGTATGCTGTCACTGGTAAGGGGATTCCTGATCGAGAAACCGACGGTGCAGGCCTCTGTCTGACCATTCTCTAACAAGTCAACATCTCCGAGCTGAAGGCATCCCGTGAAAGGCTCATGCAACTGTGTTAGTGGGGTAGATCCTGGAGTTTGTCGCAGCTGAAGGGAAGCGACGGGGACCCACAAGCCGCGCGCGATAATGCGCTAAGCCGAACAGCTAGGCCGCGCAGGGCTTACGATGCAGATCCTTAACTATCGAAACCGCCTATCATCTTCCCTAAGAATCACATTCCGCAGCAGGTACAGTGGGATTAGCCACGTCGATCCCGGAAGCCCGAGAGGGCCCGAATAGTTAGTCTCTAACAACGTACTGATATAAACGCACGGCAGTGACTATTTTAATTAGCCACTTTACTCTTACTCCACATAGAAATCCGCTACCTATAGATAGTCCTATATACTCTAGCGTACGGCTTAGCTAGTACAAAAGTAGGGTATATCGTAGCCGATTATATAGCAGATTAGTCACCGCGCGCTCGTTGTTTGGCTAGACGGAGTCACATTCGAAACTGGAGGGTTAAAAGACAAGAATTCCCCCTTCTTTTTTGTTTATTTAACAGATGCTTCTTTCAAAACATCGACTGCTTTATCGAGGTTTCATTAAGTATAACAACTTAGCCAACCATGTCTTCAATCAACTTCGCTACATTAGAACGCGTTGATGTTCATACTCATGCTATCACTCCCAAGTATCGCGAATTTCTCATCCAGACCGGTCATCAAAATCCAGATGGGTGGCCTGAAATACCTGTTGGACAACTCAAAGATCTCCCCAATTAGAAATCTCCAGTTGACAATTCTTAGGAATGGACACCAGAACAACATATCTCCATGATGAAAGAAACCAACATCACCACCGCAATCCTCAGCATTAGCACTCCAGGTACCTACCTCCGGCCGTTCGACGCACCTCTCACGAAAGAAATATCCCGCACCACCAACGTGGAGCTTTCCGAAATATGCGCTGCGCACCCGGGTCACTTCCGCTTCTTTGCCTCTCTCCCGCTTCCCTCTATCCCAGACTCTCTAGCCGAAATTGACTATGCTCTCGACACCCTCGGTGCCGTCGGGTTTTGCGTGCTTTCCAATGCCAATGGCATCTACATGGGGGACAAAGCTCTGGATCCCATTTTCGACAAGTTGAATGAGCGCAAAGCTATCCTTCTCATGCATCCGACATCCTGCAAGATTATATCCCATGCCCACTCTTATGGCACCGCTTCAGACGCAAAATCCGAACCGAACCTGACCGTCGTCAACCCACTGCAAATCCCTTCAGGTCTCCTAGAATACATGTTTGACGAGACCCGAGCAGTCGCCAATCTGCTCGTCTCCGGGACCGTAACTCGCTGTCCTGAAATTAGATTCATCATGTCTCACGCAGGATGCCTGCTTCCTCCTGTTCTTGAGCGTGTTGCCGTCGCCTTGCAAAATTTCTTTGGCGGTGGAATGGATTCTACTGAAATGAAACGGCTCCTCAGAGAGAGGTTTCATTTTGATCTTGCTGGGCTGCCGTGGCCGGACATGATTCACGCGTTATTGAGGATCGTAGGACCGGACAGGCTAGTATATGGAAGTGACTACTGCTGGACGCCGTTACCGTTGGCGAAGACATTAATTAAAAAGATGGACGAGGGGGCAGGGGAGATGTGGACAGAGGATACCATCAAGGAGGTTTATGCGGGGAATGCGAAGAAGCTGTTCGGGCTATAGTGCTTAGAGATGCTAGGGTCTACGGATAATGTAGCCCAATGGGTGTGAGTTGCGTGAAAGTAGTGTGACTGTGTTACACGGTAGTGGTTGCGATAATCAGACAGTCGTTATACAACTTAGAAAGATTAGAAGGAAAGCTCTATCGTAGCTGTGAACTAGCAACGAGAATGGTCATTGCCCCAGCCGGCGCTCTCTTAAATGGATAGGCGTTCCCCGGTGTCTTAGAGCCTTAAGGATCTGCCGGACAATTACAAAGATAATATTCGATATGATATTGATTCCGGTGTCTCTATTAAGCTAGGAAATAGCGGCTCCGGGTATCACGTAGGGCATAGATTGATAAAAGCAGACATAGAGAGAAAGCTAGTTAACAAGACATCCCCTTTATTCATTAATTTTTAGTAGTAAATTCATTTGAGGTTATACGACGCATTTATTTGTTCGATCGTAAGGTATACAGCTTCTACTACTACAGTCACTGATCTATTAGTACCTCTTATTTCTGTTTTATTGTGTGTGTTGTTATCGACGTTATGCCAGACACTGTTCAACTCACTATTCGTTTTGCGGCGACGGTCAGTTTATTCAGGAGGCTAGAATCCTACAAAACCTAAAGCTGCTTTACCTCAAGCCGTTTGCCAGGTTTCAGGTGAGCCTCCACTAAAAGATAACGACAATGAAGACGACTATGAACTGCTTTCGTATAACGCGACCGCCTGGCATAGATTGGCAAATCCTTCGCTTATGTCGTACCTGTTACAGCTCTGTAAAGGCACGAGGGCCCTGACGTCACGTAGGGACGTATTTGCAAGAAGGTGCTATATTATCGAAGAAACTAAGCTAAGGAGAGAAGAAGAGAGGTGGCCCCGAAGGGGCCTTATATACAGGAGGTGAGTCTAGCACGGACCAGGACACGTGACAAGGGGGACGCGTCAAACCAGGTCTGTGACAGTACCGATCCGGACCGGGAAGTGGCTAATCCTTCGTCAATTACGCTTTCAATATAGTATAACCTTTCTTAGTTGTTTCTTTCTTTATCTGCTACTATATTGGTTTAATCGTATTCAAATTAGAAGGGTTTCTAGGCTATAATAGCTTAGTAACCCTCTATAGAGAGTATATACTCTTCTAATTCTTATATTAAGCTAATGCCTAATTAGGAAATTTAAACGAAATAATATATAATACCCCTGTAATGCCACAAAATCCCTACTAGCGTGTATGTGTATTATGACTTTTTCTTTTGGTTCAAAGCTTCGTACAGGTGGCTGAATTGATGAAATCGCGATGCGGGGGAAAATTGAAAATTGCGTTGGCGCCGCTTGCCGGAACTTGTTAGAATGTAAGGCTGTCAGGCCACAAGTTATATAACCTAATACCTAATACGGACTAGCTTAGGGGCAGGGTTTTTTATCGCTATCTAAACCGGATATCCGTTATCACTAGTTAGCTAGCCACTTAGTTATACCTCCATCAATATATATAATATTTATATATAATATTCTAACAAAACCAGCTAATGTACCACTGTACCTGCGCGCCAAACTCCGCCGTGCGTGGCGCCCTGGTCTCCGTTATACTGTCCCTGAGTCGATCTAGGCGTCAGGGGTTACTCCCTGACCATAAGTAGCACGTGCTGAGGGTACGTGCTTTAGTGTGTTTAATGACAGCTGTCCTCCTGCTTTCCTTCTTTCTTCAGCTTCGTTCTTGTACATAGACAGCCTCCGTAGCATCAATCAAGAGTATTGGCTGCAAGCCCTGACACTAGGCGTCCGTCAATCGCACTGACATTCCGAGTATCACCACGACCGCACTGCGAGCCACTCAACCATCGCAATGAAGAGCTACGACGGCTGCTGGACGTGCCGGTTGAGGAAGAAGCGGTGCGATGAGATACGGCCAGTGTGCGGGAACTGCTCAGCGCTGCAGATTACCTGCCACTTCGGCAACGAGAAGCCGTCATGGATGGACGGCGGATTTGGGCAGAAAGAGAAAGCCGAAGAGGTCAAACGCGAGGTCAGAAGTGCTGCCGCGCGCCGTCGTGGGACCCTGCCGATGGATGTCCTGGAACCCATTGCCGCCGAGCCCGACAGGGACGCTGGGCTGGCTACGGGCGGACTCGACGAACAGAGTGCGTCGACAAAGTGCCCGCCCTTTCGCGGCGAGCCGACTCTAGACTCCAGTCCTGGTTGGACCTCTACGCATACGCGACCTAGCACCGAGCCAACATCGAGCAATTCCCACCGAGATTTCTGGAATAGGCTGGACAGGTTGTCTATAAGCAACTTATCTGATGGAAAACTGGGGGACTCAGAGCTCGACCGCCGCTTCATGATGTTCTACTTTGACCACTTCTTCCCGTTTCTATTCCCCTTTTACAAGCCCCTACTGCTTGAGGGTGGGCGCACCTGGATCATGGAGCTTGTTGTAGGCAATCAGGCCATGTGGCACACCACACTTTGCCTAAGCACATACTTTGTCTCAGTCGCCCTGGATGGCGCTATTTCAGGGCACAATGTATGCAAGACGCTTGCTTGGGAGAAGCTTCTGAAGCAGATGGGTGTAACCTTTATGATGCTACAGCACAACCTCCAGGAAGTTGCTTCAAGCAATACGCAGGACCTGATAGTCAAGACCTCTCGAATTATGGGAAGCATTATCCAGCTACAACGGTTCGAGATCTCGGTTGGGAACTTCGAGAACTGTCAAAAGCACCTTGGTGCGGCCATTGCGCTGTTCAGACAGATCTTCCGGGCTGCAGAGAATGTCATTGACAGCGGCGAGCTGCCTACTTTCTACGGTGTCCTGAGTCATATGGGACGGCCACTCTGGGCTATAACGTCTCAACAGAGCGGAGCCTGGAGCTCCGACCAAGCAGCTTTCCGATTTTACTCCGCGCTTCTGATCGTTGACGACATTATCGCCAGCACATGCATGGAGGAACCGCCTAGATTGCTCGAGTATCACGCTCGACTCCTCACGAACGGCGGCAGCCCCGACGAGAGACTTCTGAACCTCGAGGACTTTATCGGCTGCGAGAACTGGGTCATGTTGCAAATCGGCGAGATAGCTGCGCTCGACGCGTGGAAGAAGTCAATAAGAAAGGCCGGGCAGCTCGACATGATGGAGCTGGTGGCGCGTGCGTCGGCAATCAAGCAGGCACTGCTCGATAACCTCGCGCGCCTCGACGCTGCAGCAAACACGCCCAAGACCAACTGGCTCGGCTTGTTCACCTTCTATAACGACCAGTTGCCGCCTATGCCGGGCGGCTGCACCGCATTTGTCACCCGTGTCTGGGCGCACGCCGCATTGCTCTACCTCTCAGTTGTGGTCTCTGGGTGGCAGCCCGGGAGCGCCGGGATCCGGGAGAACGTGGTACGAACACTAGCGCTGCTGGAGCAGATGCCGGCACCCGAGCTGCTGCGGACCATGGTGTGGCCCTTCTGCATGGTCGGCTGCCTGGCCGAGCCCGGGGAGGAATGCCGCCTTCGGGCCATGGCAGATGCGCTGGTCCCGCATCGACTTTTTGGAGCCGCGCGGAAGGCACTGGAGATTATGGAGAACGTTTGGAAGTGCAGAGACGAGCTGACCATCGACACAGACTTTGCGGCGTGCGTCTGCAGCTTGGGGTATGTGTCTCTGTTGGTCTGAGTGCTTGGAAACCCGCGCGGGTTGTGGGTCTCATGGCCCGAAGTCCACATCCCGCGCGCGAGCATCACTCGGCGCGCCTTGTCATGAGCTCACGTAGTCGGCGCACAGTTGAAGTAATGCTTTAGTAACGAGGTAGACGTTGAGAAGCCAACGTTACTGTTTGTCAGACTGGAGAGCATTTGCGAAGGCCTATGTCTGCGTATAAATAAGGATGAATACCTCGGGCAATATGCTGGATCTCACTTACACACAGCAGCAGCAAGCATCTTGTTCATACTTCCACCTCTCTACAGCAACTACAGCAGCATGTCTTCTAAGCCCGTCGTCCTCATCCTCGGCTCTGGCCCCAGAGTCGGTGCCGCGGTCGCCAAGCAATTTGCCAACACAGGCTATCTTGTGGCTGTCGCTTCTCGCAAGGCCACAGGTGGCAAGATCGCAGAGGGTTATCTGTCTGTCAAGGCAGACTTGTCTAACCCTTCATCGATTCCGGCAGTCTTTGATGCCGTCAAGGCGGAGTTCCAAAGCGCGCCGAGCGTCGTGGTGTACAACGCTGCAGCCTTCACGCCGCCTGCGGGTGACAACCTGTTCTCCATCCCGACAGAGAGCCTTGCCGCCAACCTCAACACCAACACCGTGTCTGTCTACGCGGCTGCCCAAGAAGCTATCAAGGGCTGGGAGACCCTCGCGAAGGACGCCAAGAAGGTGTTTATCTACACGGGCAACAAGCAGAACACTGGGATCGGCCCAATTCTGCTCACGGTGACCTTGGGCATTGGCAAGTCGGCCTCTGCCTATCTTATTGGCGCGGCAGACACTCAGTACTCTAAGCTTGGCTACCGGTGAGTTCAACTTTGACCTGAAGAGGAGATGGATCATGACTAATGCTCCTAACAGCTTCTTCTACGCCGATGAGCGCAATGCCGATGGCAGCCAGAAGGGCATGCAGCTTGACGGCGACGCGCATGCCGAGTTCTTCGCTCAGCTCGCGAGCGGAGAGGGAGAAGTGCCATGGCACGCTACCTTTGTCAAAGGGCAGGGTTACGTCAATTTCTAGATGGGCTACTGCGCCATGTAGCAATAGATAGTATGCGGCCAGCAATTGATGCAGAATATGAAGACTTATTCTGCTCATGAATAATCAGCGTGAAGATCAAAAAGAAGTCCGCCTGAAACCCGATGTGCCCCATCTCGCTACAAGCCATTATGTGTGTAATTCGCTCGGGCAAGTACTCAGCATGCCCATTGCAATGAGCACCTGCCTACTAAGAACCTGATGCTTGATGAACCGCTTGTATGGCCCGGGAAAGAGCACTCTGGCTACTGCCCGGCCACAACCTATGATATAAACGACCGGCGACAGCATCATGGCTCAATCTTCCTCCACTGTCAACTTCAGCCTTGTACTCGTCAGCTTGCTTCCATGTTGTCAAACAATTTCAAGGTACTCGTGAGACTAGAGAAGACCGAGTTTACGATACACAGCGCCCTACTTACAAGTCAGTCACCAGAACTTGACCGGCTTATCAACAGATACCTAGTCGAAAATAAAGAGCGTTCTGCTTCCTTGCAACATTCCAAACGACGATTACAACGATGTGTTTCTATGTCACGCTCGCTTGGAAACCTTCGCAGAACACTATGGCATTACTGCTCTACGATCGCTATCTCTTTGCAGGTTGTGGCGAATTCTAGCACACTTTGCATTGCATGAGGAAAGAGCCGAGGCTCTCGTCCAGTTGATCCAGTACTCCTACGATAACACGCCGGCAAGAGAGGAACCAGAGGATAAACCGAGGTCTCTAATCAACATATATACGGCTTGCAAGATAGAGGTATTGTAGAGAAGCCCCCAGTTGGCGGCCTGATCGAAACAAATGGGCATTTTGCGAGAGGCCTTATCAAAAAAATGCCGGGAAGATGAGACTGACAGACTTTAAAATCCCCGCTCATTCCTCGCTACGGTGCAGAGATGGCCAGGCCTCTACAACAAGAGCTCGGTCTGGTTCGTAAGGTTCTATTGGACGAGTGTTAAGATAGCGCCTACATTGTGACTTGTCCTTCTGCTGTTCGGCGACACGCATGCTGTGTAACCTCTAGATGATTTACCAGCCTTGCATTGCGTAGCGACTACGGCCTCACTTGTCCACGCGAAGCGCAAGAGGCCTACTGTGGCGTCATATTTTTATGTTACAGATTCCGAAGCCGCCTAGTGAGAAATTTTGAGGACGGTTTTGAGGGAGGGTGGAGGAGGTTGAGTTTCTGATAGAGAGGTAAGCGAATGCTGTTTTGGCGTACCAACTTGTGCACGAATTAGCTACGGAAAGCCGTACTATCTCGTTTATCGTACCCATGCCCTCACAGTTCTTCATTTGCACTTATGGATGTGAATGATCGAAATAACATTCTCACGAAAACCGCGAAAATCGTTGCGGCCGAGTTTGAGGAGCCCAAAAGGGCTACTATTCAGTATTCAGACCGGAAGCTTGCAATGCCGATCAGAGTGGAAGAGCGGCGACGTAATTTTAGACTATATAAAGAAGGATTTAGCCCTGCTGTTGATAATCAAGTCGTCAATAATTTCTTAACCTCAATCATCGATTTTTCTCGACAGGGCTGCTTCGACGAACGAAGAGTAATTCTATGAAATCATTAACTAGACTCTCCCAGCAGATGAGATCCGATATAATACCTTCTCAGGCGTTTAAGCTCTCAACCAATGGAGATCAGATCCTCGGCATCCGCCGTAATATCGTTACGCTGCATGAGCAGAGATAGTTCGTATTTAAGCATAATACTCTCATGTATTAGATTTGAATGGGGCTCATTTACATGTCCCAAAGTTCTTCCTCCGGTGGATAATCATTGCCCCACGCATTATTGATGACTGTGCTAGGGCTTGGCCGTATTCGTGCTATTACTGCAGGATATTGCTCTTTATAAGTCATATAATGCCTCCACCGAAGCCGAATGTTGCAGCGGCAGCATCATGGTAAATTGTCCAAAGTGCAAGTCAATCCAAGATCTGGCGCGGAATTTCTTCTCCAGCCACGTTTATCGTAGTGGATCCGCCATCGAGCCCGGGAAACAATGCGCAGCCATGAGAATCAACAACACCTCTGACTCCTTCGAGATGCCTCTGTAGGGGTCGAGGACTTTCACCGTACTCCTGCTCATAGTGAATGAACAGCCATAAAGCGGGAAACGTCACCCATAGTTCCCTGTCAGATGCCCCCAGATGTTATATAAATATCGCCAGAAATTTCCGGTAGTGCTCGAGGGCGATTATGTTCAGTTCCGCATCGCCTTCGTGGGCCATATCCCGTACCGAGAATGCAACGGCAAGGTGTGCTAAGAGCGCATGCTTTGTGCATAGGCGGAGAAGGACGGCGTATGAGGAAAATCGTGGTGTCTTGAGAACCATGCGAGGGATAAAGTTCACGAAGAAATGACGGATTGCTTGGCATTTCCCGGGACTCAGAGGTATTGGCCAGTCATTAGGAGTGAGGTTGAGAGGCAGTTCGGGTTGACCACCAACTCTACGAGCGATGAGTGCTGTAGAGACATTCGGTGTTGCGCTACATTGTCTATAAGTCAAGTTGCAGGAGAGAGTGTTAGGGCCGAAAGATTGATAGGCGATCTGTAAGAGGGTGATTAGGTGGAAGGGTTGTCAACAATAGGACTCTCAGACGAGGACTCCTGGGCTGCTGACAGAATGACACCGTCATTTCGCTTCAACGGGCCCCTTCCAATGGCTAATCGGCTCTATCGGCGGCGTTGAGGCTTCGGCCGCGGAGTGTAGTCACATTCAAGAGCCCGCTCTCCACACAGATAGGTCGATACTCGTCACATTTGACCTTCCGTGCTCGGCAAGTCCAGCAACCTGTCCCAACGATCAGTATTGCGTAGAAACAGAGATTTGGGATTAGTAGCGAGACCGTTCTTGCTCCGAGTAGTACTGCGCCTAGACCTCATAGTCCATCAAGGCGGAGCGGAAGGGGAGGGCGACGCGAACAGACGAAAGCGCAGGCAAAAAGAGAAGACGACGAAGAAATAGGCGACGAATTAGACGTAGACTTAGATGAA
The DNA here is from genome assembly GCA_013054445.1 of Cudoniella acicularis. NCBI lineage: Eukaryota > Fungi > Ascomycota > Leotiomycetes > Helotiales > Helotiaceae > Cudoniella > Cudoniella acicularis. The sequence continues at coordinate 16,723 of JAAMPI010000432.1, forward strand.
AGATTAGACGAAGGCTCCATGTTCTAATGCCGGATTCGAATGCCGAATGAACTCCGCGGAGATTACGTATTGCCTACAAGCCACATGCTTAAACTTCGCCTTTTGTTGACACACATTCTTCTAATGACTCATACAAACTCAATCTTCCCTATCCCTCGGCTGACGCATTATCCCACCATTCGTGTTGATTGAGCAAGGATCTAAATTCTTGGCCCTATCTTCGATTCCTGGTAGATTTAGTAGGTCTACCACTATATTTTAATCTTTAATGCTCTTAATGCCAAGCCCGATCTCGCACCAATTGAGGGGTAACATAGATGTTCATCGGGTAAGGGAATACTATAAAATAAACCTAAGTTGTTAATGTTTATGATCCTCACAATATAATCTCGATCACAATAATCACTCTTTAAAAGTTAGCACTTTCAATCACAAGCAGAGTACGATGCCGCTCCACTCCCCCGTCCGTGCGCCCCAGCACATCCTGGACCTCCTTAGCCAGCTCCACCACCAGTCTCTTGAGCAAGAAGCAGCTATAAACCCTAAGGGCAAGTTCACCTCCACAGACAATATCGGCGATGCAGAGGACAAGCAGCCGGCCTTTGCACGGCCCGACTTCGACGACCTTATGCGCGACAAATTCATTGCCTTGGATGAGGACAAGTGCCATTTCGTTTACCAGCTCATCGGTGCTACGGGGGCTACGAATATTGTAGAGGCTGGGACCAGCTTTGGTGTGAGCACCATCTACTTGGCATTGGCGGTAGCACAAAACAATCTCCCTCACCACCAATTAAATACCTCCACCTCCACCTCCCTCCCTTCTTCCTCACATTTTCGCAACACGCCACACCTTTCACACGCACGGAAGATATCGAGCGCGTCAATCCCATCGATATCACTCCATCCCCTCCCCTCCCACACATCAACACCAACAACCCGCACCCCCCAAAACCAACATGGTACCCCCAAAGCCAGAAAAGAACGACCTCCAAGGTCTCGCAGCCTCCCGTTGGGCACCCGAGAATTGTTCCGAGGAGAAATCACAAGCAGACTCCAATGCCGAGACTATGACGGCTTCTTTCCAACGCTCTTCCATCTCTCAGACTTCGGTCAACAGTAAGGGCAATGGTAAGGGACCAGAAGACAACAGCAACCCCTCAGACCCCAACCGCAACATCAACATTATGACACCCATTACCACTCGCTCATTCGAGGAGGACAGATTGTCGTTTTTGAGTAAGAAGTTTCCTTCCCCTGAGAACCTTCTTACCTATACGCAAGCCGAGCAACGGGCTTCGCCATCGTCGTCATTGGCGGGAATGAATTATGGTGGTTTGGGGGCTTCAAGATGGGCTGGTGTTTCTGATGGGGGACAGAATAATCGGGGTCCTGACCGCGGAGATCTTGGACTCCTTTACTCCCGTCCCATCACTCGCGGTTACGGAACTGATTTCCCTACTCAACAGCAATCAAATCAAGGTGGACGAGGTCGCGGAGATCTTGGACTCCTTTATTCCAGTCCCGTGACTCGCGGTGACGGAACTGATATCCCTAGCCCTCAACAACCACAACCAGCAAATAATCAACGTGGACGAGGACGCGGAGGACAACCAACAGCAGCCGCACAATCAACTGGATCCCAGCGACAACTAACTCCCATGCCACGCACATTTGGCTACTCTGGTCTTGGAGATCCTACTCTCCTCACACAGGGTAGACCCAGTGACCCGTGACTCCCCATGTATCATTTCCCGCGTCCACAATTGCCTCCCAATGAGGCTGAGGAACGAGCCTGCCATCAGCGGATGATGGAGAATCGTGAGGCGTTGAGGGAGTTGGAGCGTGAGGAGCGAGAGCAAGAACGAGACGCAAATCGGGATGCGGCGGTGAATCCTGGAGCTGAGGGTGTGGATGATAATATCTTGTGATTCTCTTGGTCACAATTTTCTCTTTATTTCTCTTTTTACATAACTTCTTCCCTTATCTCGATCTACAGCTCCTGCTCTAACTGACGAATTGACAAGTGAAGAGGATCGATGAATGAACGGATGTTTGATCTTCTGAGGTTGGTTACGGTTGAGTAAGGGAGTGAGAGAAGGGGGTTTATGAGCGGGTGGGTACGGGCCAGGGCAAATACATGAACAAACATACATGTGATACGATACGATAGGGGATGGAGATGAGTCTCTCCCTACGTACAGCATGATATGGCTTTTGGGGCCTACGGGCAAAGCGATGGTCATAATAGATAAGCATAGATAATTGACAATATTTCTTATTAAAAAATCGAAGTTGACTTTGTGAGAATGTGACAACATGATGATTCATACTAAAAATATTAGAAAGAAATTTCTAAACTGTTATTTTAAACTGTTTTTCACTTAGTATTTTTATGGAGTTTTTCATGAGTGGTTTTAGAGGTTTAAGATGTGTTTTCCTTTGAAGTAATTATTAAGGCAAACTTATTTGCCTTTTAAGTTGTTTTCTTATATATTCTATATATAAGTCTTTATTTTCTCTCTTACCCTCCGAAACTAACTCTCTCCCTTTCTCGAAATTACTCCTTTACTAATTAATAGCGCCGTCCAACATGTAACGCGAGAAATTTTAGTAGACATGCCTTGTGATTTCTGTGATTTGGCGACCTTTTTCTATAAGTCTCTTTTACTCCTAAAATTCCCAAACATCAACTATCTACCTTCAACTCGGGGTTCCTTGTTCTGCTCGCATCAACTGTCAGCAAACATGGAACTCCTCAATACATCCACCACAACCACAACAACATCCACCCTCCACCAGCTTCCACCCCACATCCTCCCCTGCACATCCTAACCCCCCTCTCCATCCTCTCCTTCCTCCTCCTCTCCCTAACCATCCTCACAACCCATCGGATCAAACGCTCCCGATACAAGAAACGGCGACAGCAGTTAGAAGAAGAAGCGAAAACCACGGTTGGTAGAGCGGTTTGGGGATTACCTATTAATGTGGATAAAGATAGGGATGGTAGAAGTGGAAGGGAAGAAGGGGGAGAGAGGGTAATAGGGGATTACTGGTGTTAAGGGAGGTAACGTTGTTGGAGATGTATACGGTTAGTTATGATCCGGGGTTGAGGGGGAAGAGGACTCTTGTTTTTTGAATGCTGACTCTTTGTGTGTGTGAAAGAGAGAGAGAAAGGGGGAGTAAAAGGGCTTTTGAGAGATCAGTGTGGTGAGGAAGGGGGTAGATGGGATATAGGGTTGGGATTTCTCAGATGAGAGGAAATGAAGGAATGAATTAAGGAAATGGGCGGTGGGTGATTGGTTTAGATCCTGGGTATTGAGGAGGAGGGATAGATTTGTAACTAGCGTGGAAATACTAATACTTTCTTAAAACGAGCTTTTAACTTTTATATTTCTTTCGTTAAATATGAATTTTGTATGTACATATATATATGTCTGAAAACGGGTTTAATTACAAAGTTACAGAGCTCAAAATAGAAGCAGTAGCAACAGAAGGGGACCACTATAATATTTCAATTGAAGAATGCAATTCAGACAGCTCGACCCATAGACCTTAGTGTTGGTGAAATAGGGTCTAACTACAAGGCTGCCGAGTGGTTATTCAGCTAGGGGAAGGTCGACGTACGAAAAAAAATAGAAGCATAGCTTAAACAACAATAATTTCTTGCTTGAAAGGAACGTTTTGTCTTTCAATGAGATTCTGCCAAGAGGTGTTGTTGGCCTCGGCGAATTTTAAGGGCCACCTGTGGAGCACGATCTAGCGCTAAATTATAGCGTGTGTCTGCTAACTTTCAGCGTGCAGTTCGCTAAAAGCTCGCTGAGATTCAGCGAAACTGAAGCCCCTTTAAAAAAGGAGGCAGGCACTTATTTTACCCAGACTTGGGAATTTTTATTCACTTTTATTCACTAAATATTTTTGTTATAACCACATTCACATTCACATTCAAAAAATGAATTCGAAATAGGGGTTAATTGTATATTAAATATCTCATTTTCTCTATAATTGTAAAAATCGTATCTGAGTAAAGACTAATCGTCTTGAAGGTTGGTTGCAAATATCCTGCTCAACAATTCAAGGTTCTAAGGGGAACGGGGCTGAGTAGCCCTTGAGCTTTCTTGTTCACATTACCCAAAATTGCAAATTTGTGATCTCAAGATTCTCAACCATAGAGCCTCACCTCCTCAAATCCATCTCTATCTCTACTACTAGCCCTCGAACTACCTCTACCCGCAAACCCAGCCCCTAACTCCAACTCCTCCTCTTCGCCTTTCTCGCTGACGTATTTATAAGAAGTGCTATATTCACGAAGAAACTAAGCTAAGGAGGGAAGAAGAGAGGTGGCCCTGGAGGGGCCTTATATACAGGAGGTAAGTTCCGCTAAGCGATGACACGTGATAAGGGGACGCGTCGCAGGCAAGGCAGACGCGTCAGGTCAGGGGGACGCGTCAGGTAAGGGGGACGCGTCAAACCGGGTCTGTGACAAATATATACTTAGTAAAGCGTTTAGGATTTAAAATAATAATATAGAGATTTATTAATTATAATAAACCTACTTCTTCTCTTTATTATTAAGAGGTAATCAAGGGCTATTAATACTTAAATTAAGGCGTTAGGTAAAAGACATTAGATAGAAAAGTAATTTAACGTTGATTTTTATTATAATTATATCTTTTATTTATAAAATATATTTGATTTCTATGTAAATAAAAATCATGTGTATAGGTACCTACGATTACCTATAGGTAACCCACGTATAGGTGACCTATACGTAGGTTACCTATAAGTAGGTAGGCCGAGGCGAATACCCACCCATGGGTACCCAACACGGAGCCTAATCCCGATGAAGGAGAACATATTCTAGATCAACTGAGAGATAGTATTCGTAACTTTGGAGAAGAGGTTATGTGGTTAATTGACCAATCTTTTGACATTGTCGAGATTATCGGCGGTGACGATTACCAACGCAGTGAGCCCTTGTTAAGGCAGTTAGATGAATACACGAGACGTTTGAATTATGTTCAGGGGATCTTAGATGAAGAGAGATCCCTTTATCATCTATTGACCACTCTGCTCGGTCAGGATTAGGCTATCGTTGACTCTTCTTGATAGGAGTTGTTGATGGGGGTTAGAAAGCCTTACTTTCCGTTCTTAATAAGATTTAAAGACTGTTTTTACACCCACTTTAGAATAAAATTGTAACCAACCTTTTAATATCTCTAACTGTATAGTTTCAAATGCATAAACAATAAACGTGACTGTGACTCAGTCAATATATTTTCAATGTATACTTTTTTTATAAACAGAATAGTATATATGATTTATAAATTTTAAACTACTTACTTTTAAACTCCTAGTGAAATTGTCTTTAGTGTTGTATTAAGATTAATTTACTTAGTTAAAATATAAGCTCTTCCGTTGAATAGAGACTAAAGTTAGTAGAAAGATAAATATAAACAGTAAGCATAAACATTAGTTGATACAGCTAAATTCATGATATTTGCAAAAATGACTTGGTAAATGACAAGATGATGAACCTTTGATTTTGGCTGTAAAATAGCTGTTTTTATGGCGCAATTGATGCATCCACGTCATAGTTGTAGGTAAATGGATAAACGCCAGTCATCAGAGAATTTGGCCCTCTCTGACTGCCTGCAGCAACCATCTTTACTCGCCGAGTTCAGCCTCCCTTAGTGGTGTTGTTCGGATCTTGTTCAAAAGAAGAATCAGCTGTTCTACGTCTATTTGTCTTTCGGTATTCCTTTCCCAGGTCACCATCCGGAAGTGATTCAGTGAGCAAAACACTACATAAATTATTTCTTACTAGCTTTGTATACAGATAAAGGATAATGGAAAATGTTCAAAGAAAGAAGAACCTGTTCTCATTATACAATCATAACAACCCAGAACAGTGTTTGCTTAACGGCTATAAATATTTGAGAGTCTCATGGCGAAAATTGTTAAAATATCCCGTAGCCCTCCTAGATCTTACGGACTCCCAAAATCTCCGCAAGACATTTATCCAGGCTACCTCAAATCACCTTGACGATTCAGGATCCACGTTCAATACGAACGCACGCATTTACAGCTATGGCTATTGTTACATTATTAGGTAATAAGCACTATTCTAGGCTTAAGGTTTAAACCTTACTAGAATCTTCTAGGTTGTTCTTTGATTTATAAGCTTTGATTTATAAGCGTTGATTTATAAGCGTTGATTTCTAAGCGTTGATTTCTAAGTTATAGAAGCTTCTAGTAACTATACTCGTAGTATATATAGTCTACTTACCNTTNNNTAGATAGATAAGTCTTTAAGTTAAATTTATATTATTATTCTATATACTTAAATCACTCTCGACCTAATAGTCGACTCTTCTTCCGCCTATACCTTAGCCGCCTACCGACGACTATATAGATATATCTTCTATATACTATATACCGCGTATTACGGTTATACCCTTACCTTAACACTAAATTAGTTTAACGTTAAACTAAAGACTATATAGTTTAATAATATTACGGCTTTATTATAAAGAGCGGTTATATTATTATATTATTTAAAAGTAATAAGTTATCGCTCGGGTTTATTAAACTCTTCGTTAGCGAAAACGTATTAGTCGATAATAGCTTAGCTCTATTTCCGTTTGTTATCTCTTAACTCTTAACCTAATAACTATAATAGATTAACTAAAGCTAGCGCTAATTATTTATCTAGGGCCGGGTCTAGATTACTAACTAATTTAATCTCTAGTCAAAATCCGGAATTTCTATAGAAGCTAAAACTAAGTTACGGAAAAGAGAATTCGGAGATTAATAAAATACGAGAATTAATTATAATTATTACTAAATACGAGCGGTTAATATAATTATTTTAATATAAGTCTCTTTTTTAGCTTATATTTATATTAAGAAATATTATACGGGTAAGCCGAGATAAGTAAGACAAGTAGCTGATTTTAATAGCGCTAAACGAATAGCGTTATAGTAATATATATTCGACTTAATTATTATAATTAGTTATAGTATACTAATATTTAGAGTTTTTACTAAGTTTACCTAATAATACCCTCGTATAAAGTAGGCCGTAGAGGTATTTTCGAGGCTAGATAATATAGAACGCTTATATATAAATAAGGTTAAAGTTAATTTCTATAGCCTCGTCGACGTCCGTAGAATTAAACGTATTTTACGAATTAAAGTACGAGAGAGCCTTAGAGAGGGTTAAATATACGAGTATTTAATAACAGATACTAATTAGATAAAGAAGGTTAGCGCTAAATAAGTAAGGAAAGTCGGATATTCTAGTATTTAGTAATAGATTAGAAGGTTAGCGCCGAATACGTAAAGAGGGAACCTCGCTACCGATATATAAACAGCTTACGACTAATTTATAGACACTTAAAAGATAGGATTTAAAACACTAGGACTAGAGATAAGCGAGCCGACTACGAAGAATATACGAACTACGGGATTAAAATTACCGGCTTAAATTAGAGATTAGTAGGTTAAAGTAGAGGTTCTTCGCTTTAGTGACTACGTAAGGCTTAATCCCTAAAACATAGTAATATTAGATACGCTACTTCTAATTATAAATGTTTTTCTTATTAACAAAACCTTTTATTAAAGTCAGAGCCTCTACGAAATATAAACTATCGATCTCTAACTAAATCTATTATATATCGCTTAAAGTACTTTAAATCTATCGAAACGATATCTCGTCTAAACACTTTTATCGGCTTTTCTAGACTTCTAGCTAAGTTACGTCTAAAAATTTAAAAGACGGCCTTATCTATTCCCCGGATAATACTCTATAATAAATCTTTCCCTACGACGATCCTAGTTATCTTCTATTCTATTAGAGAGCTAAGACGAGTAGCTTTAGAATATTATCTCTTAGCGAATCTTATAGACCGGGACTTAAGATATATCTATATAGATTATAATAACGATACTTTCTATTACGCCGCCTCTACTCCTCCTCGACTTCTTATTCCCTCTCTATATCCGCTTACTATTCTAATTATAGAGGTCTAGGCGTTATATAATATTAGTTCTATTAATTACGAGTTAATAGCTAAGGTATATTATATTATTATATTAGTAATCCTCTTAGATACCTTTATGTCGCCGCTAAGTAATCTTACGTTATAAGAGTATGTTTAGCCTAAGAATCTTATACGTAATCTAGACGTAATTATAAATTCTAAAGTTCTCGAGTCTATTACGATTATCTAGGCTTTAAAGGGGGAGAGTCTAGAGGAAAACATATATAATAATATAATAGATTTAGAGTTTATTACTAGTCTTCCTTTAGATAGTAGTAAAGATAAGGTAGAGCTTTATAGATCTATCTTCGAGTCTAAGAAGGCAGTAATAGGATAGAAGTAGAATAGAGAGTTACGTTTCGGGAACTATAAGCTTAAGGAGTAGATATATATATATTATAGGTTAGAGAGACAGAAAGGCGGATACGGAATTTATACGCTTAAGTTAGTAAATAAACGCCGTAAAATCGCCTAAAAATATCTCTTCTTACCTCCCCGACTTTAACTATTCTAGGAACGAGTATTTCTACCTATTAAAGGATTAATTAAGTAGAAGTTATATTTTATAACAAATATTAACTATTTAATATCTAATAGACCGATTTTTAAATAATCTCTTATCCTAATCTAGAGTATCTAATCTCTCTATTAATAAATCTAGCCTTAAGATCTACGTTATATTAATAGTAATAAGAAGAGGAAAATATAGGGCAACCTATAGATTAAGAACGCCTAAGCGGACCTTATTTATCTTTTAAAGTATAGGGTTTTAGAATAACCTTCGGCTTATTATAATCCCTTCTACTACCTTTAGGCTATACCGCCTATTATATAAATATAAATTAAAATAGTTAAAATTTAATATTAGAAGACTACGAGCCTAATAATATTAATTTATATTAAAATTTTTATAATATAATTATTTATTTATTAGAAGACTCTTATTAATAATCCTGTAGCGTATAGTAAATCACTAAGAATTAAGAGCGTTCCGCTCTAAAGCTAGCTAAATCGAAAGTCCGATAATACGCCGTTCTTAACTTAACGCCCTTCTATAAATATAAGATTCCTAGTCCTATTATAGCGTAGCGTTAAGAGACTCTATAACTTATTACTAGCTATCTAATACTCTAAACCCCTAAGATAAGTAATAAAGGCTAGGCTCGAATTCTTATTAAAGATCTCGTTTATAAGCTTAAAATATTAGGCCTCTTACGCGCGAACTATCTACTATATAATACGCTTCGCTTTATACTTACCTACGCTATATAGATCTATAACGATTAGTATCGAGGAGTAGATTACGCTAAGCTCGAAGCCGCTTTTAGCGGCTAAGACCTCCTTTTCGAAACTATAGACGTCGTTAATAAAAGTAATATACTTTATAAAATTTTCTTTCGTAGGTCTAACGAGCTTAAGCTCTTCCGGGGTTATATAGAGGCTAGTATAGAATCGTATAATTCCGGAGAGTAGACTATTAGGGTTAATTAGTATATAACTCTTAGTTTAAACCGGAGCGCTAGGCCTACTTACCCTTTATTAAGATCGGCGTCGCGGTAATTAAAGTACTCTTTTAAATTTATAGGCTTTATCCTGTTATTATCCGCCTACGCGACAAGGAAGTCGATAATAGGCTCGAGTAACTTATCTACGAGCTGTTTATCTACCTCCTTTATACTCTCGAAGAGATCGAACATAATAAACTAGGCTAGTATATTACGGTCTAGAAGTAGGTTATTACGTACGTATTCGATAACCTTTATATTATATATAACTCTATCCTTAATAGATATACGGTCTAAGAGGTCGTCGATTAGGAATCCGGTAATAAAGAGCCGGTAGCCCTAATATATTCTCTTATCTAGCGACAAGAGGTAATTGATATATACGAACTAAGTATAGCCCTTATTAACGAAGCGCTTTCGGTGCTTTTCTGTCCGGAAAAGCTAGTTCTTAAAAAAAGAAGTCGTTGACTTACTTAACAACTTTATTAGTATTAGAGTGTTTACGGGCTACTAGGATAATAGAGCGAAGGTCTTTAGGAACTTAAGAGTCTTTTAGTACTAGAAGTAGCGTAGAAGAGCGGCTATTAGTCTTTAGAGAGATATAGTATCTATAGACGATAATAGTTTCTAAACTCCCTTAAGATATAGCGAAAGTATAAAGATTTTAGAAAGTAACGGGTAATATAATCGAACTCTAGTCGAAGATTTCGAGATTATAGATTTAGAAATTAGAAAGGTATAGAGATAAAGAATAATAATATACGGATCTACGGAAGTATTAATACTTTAAAGTATATACCCTGATTCGGTTAGAATATTACTTTAGGGGTAACTATCTACTCTTCTTTATATACTTATAGTTATATATTTCTCTTGTTCTTATTTATTAAGTAGGGAAATAGTAGAGGGTAACGGAAACCCTCTTATAACTAAATTATAAATAAAGATCTATATACGGAAAAGAGTCGTAAGAAGTCACCGTTACCTTTATTATAAAGCGATAAGTGTTTCGACTAATAGAAAATCTAGGTTACTTATTAAACTAGGGAGCGACGATAACTTCTAGCGACCTCTTTCTATCGGCTTCGCTTCTTTTCGCTTAAAAAGACTATAAGCATAGGACGCTAAGAGCGGGATACTCGCTTAAGAGCGGAAACTTAATAACCTTAACCTTTACTTTAGACTATATCGGCTACTTTTAGCGCTAATATCGTACGCCTTTATTATTTTAGGTAATAACTATCGAGAACTTTATAACTATTCTAATTCTACTAATTCTTCTTATTATATCTTACCTCTAGACTACCTCTTATAAATAAATAATTTAAAATTATATATAGTAGATAGATCTCTAATATAAACGCCTTAAACTTATTATTCTTCGATACCCTTTCTAGCTAGGGTATCTCTTACTAGTTATAATATCTCCTCGCTAGGCTAATATTAAAAGCGTATACGATTCTAATAAGTATACGAAAATTAAATTACGAAAATAAATCTACTAATATTAAAGTAGTTTATTACGTATATAGTTAGTTATATTATCTATAACTTATACTTTAATCTTCTTCGTAACTATCCCGGACTATTCTAGGCTAAGGCCTCGCTGTTATAGCGGATTTACCGCTCTATAGATAGCCGCTTCTATCGCTATCTCGAAAACTACTATAAGCGCTATAGTAAGTTCGTCCTCGGGGAGCTAAAACCTATAAACTTTAAGAACCTAACGGCACTATTAGGTAACGTCTTCCGCGTAAGCCTAAACGAACTCTCTTTTTATAGCCCGAGTACGTAGACAGCTATTTATACGCTAAGTAATAAGGGCGTAGATAAGATCCTTAAAAACGAGTTCTACGATATATTCGGCTCTAGATTTAAGATCTAATCTATTAGTACCGAACGTAATCCTGTCTTAGCTTACTAGAAGCGCGCGCTATTCTCTTCGGCGCTATCAGCTAAGGGGCTTACTTAGTAAGAGCCTGTTATATATAAGTATATTAACTTGTTTATCGAGAAGCTAGAGAAGCTAGGGAATAGTGATTAGGGTATTGATATAGCTAAGTGGTTTATCTATTTAGGTTTTGATATCTTTAGAGAGATAGCTTTCGGGGACTCTTTTAGATACGTCGAAAAGAGTAAGTTAACATATAAATCTAAGAGACGGTAGAGATTAACTAGGCGTTATAAAAGCTTTATATCCCTGGCTTAATCTTATACTCGGGCTTATATATAGGGTTACGCTTATAGATAATCTCCGGCGCTACCCTCTACTTGTTAAGCTTATATAATATATTCTATCTAAATAGACTATTAGTTTCTATAATAAAATAATTAAGTACGGCGAGGAAAAGACCGCTACGTAAGTATATATATTTCTTGACCTTAATATAGTTAACGAGCTAATTTATAATAGCCGACTTTAAAAGTAAAGCGAGTAATATAACTTTCTTATAAATAGTATCGATAAAGTCCGTAAAGGCGAGGTTTCCTAGGCGAAAATAAAAGCGTACTTATAGAATATAGCGTAAATATACTAAAGGCCCTTGTTTGTTATATATAATATACCTGACTAACCTTAAATTAGTATAGCGGGAGGTAAAACTAGTAGGTCTACTATAGCCTCGATTATCTACTTTATTATTAAGAACCTAGAAGTATACCGAAAGTTAAACAACGAAGTACGCTTAGCCTATACTAGTTCCGACGGTATCGACGTCGCCTTTATAATATAACTAGAGTATCTAATAGCCGTCCTAAAAGAGGGTATACGTATTTTCCCGACGGCACTATAAGGTACACCTCGTGTTTCCCCTAGTATAACAGTTAAGGGGTATTACGTCTTAAAAGGAGTAGGTTATTTAAGTATCGAGAGAGTCTAACATTAACGATTATTCTAGACCGAATTCTACGTCTCTCCTTAGGCTATTATATACGATAAGCGCTTCTAGAACGAGCTATACGTCTTTAAGCCTAAACGCTAGATTAATCTAGACTATACCGACGTTAAGTCAGCTAGTTAGCCGTTCTCTCTTAGCCCCCGCGTCTGTTATAGCTCTATAAAGGCACGAGGGCCCTGACGTCACGTAGGGACGTATTTGTAAGAAGGTGCTATATTCTCGAAGAAACTAAGACTAAGGAGAGAAGAAGAGAGGTCGCGNCCGAGGGCCTTATATACAGGAGGTGAGTCTAGCACGGGCCAGGACACGTGACNANGGGGACGCGTCGCAGGCAAGGCAGACGCGTCAGGTCAGGGGGACGCGTCAGGTCAGGGGAACGCGTCAAACCAGGTCTGTGACACTATTCTCGTGTCCTCTCTTGTAATATATATAGTCTCTATATACTCGTATATCGATTGGTATTCGTAGTAATCGTACGGAAGAGATCGTGGGTAAAGAACAAGCTAAAGTAGTCGAATGGGTATAGATTTTAAGGGAAAGATAGAGGTAGAAGTACTCTTGCTATCTGCTTAGGCTCGCATTTAAAGAGCTCGTAATGAACGTCTGTGATTGGTCCAAATTTAAGGAGTATATCCTCAAGGGATTGCGCTTTTTGCTTGGGTGGGTTGGGAGTATCGTCCATTGCGTGAGCGCGTAGTAGGTGGGGGACTACTGAACGCGCTGACATCTAAATAATGTATATTACTAATAAATTTATATGCAAAGGTACATAATTTTATGCTCTGCTGTCTGTGACCCCCCTCCCCCCCTGCTAGCGCTGGACATGTCTCAGCGGTCGAAGGGATAGTCGTTTGACGCCGACGCTATGACTCTGCGGTTGTTTGACGCCAACGCCAGTAGCTTCGAGTCGTGTGAGAAGGCTACGGAGCTGACTGAACTGCTATGGCCCTCAAGCATCTGCTGGAGAGAGCCAGTGCCCGTGTCCCAGATCTTGACTATGTCGTCGTCTAACGCCGCCAGCAGCTTCGAGTCGTGTGAGAAGGCGACGGAGTTGAAGGAACCGCTATAGCCCTCGAGCGTCTGCTGGACGGCATTCCAATCCGACTCCACCTCTGGTTGCTGTGAAATCCAACTCGGTATACAATTCTGGAATGTATTTCGAATAATGCTTGCTTTCGGGGCAAAGATTAGTGCAGAAGAGTAGAGCTGGAGAGGTGTCGTATCAATCACTAAGCGGCAATTGCGGATAAAACGTATCGCATCACAAAGAAATCCCGAGACTTCCGTGTCTTTGACTGACTAGATGACTTCAGCAATGTACTATTTCTGGGTCGAGTACGGAGACTTTCTTCTTGGCCTTCTAAATGCAAATTCTATGACCACAACTCGTGGATGGTCTCGTGTTCGAAATTATGAAGGTCAAAAGCGATATATTCCCAATAGAATGCTTCAACGAATAGAGTTTCCATGGGGTATCGATGAAGATATAACAAAATCAGCTACAGGAGTTGGCTTGCCGTTGCGATTTTTTAGTCAAGATACCACTGGGACGGGCGGGTGTCCATTTGTGGCAGATGAAGCAGTCATGAAAGTAACGATAACAGGAGAAGATGATGAAGATGAAGATGAAGATGAAGAGGAAGAGGATGGTGTTAATTTTGTCGTTGACTATGAGATGAATATCGATTCTGTCCCAAAAACGCAGGAAAAGGTGGGTGCTGGTCGGAGGTCACGAGGTGATACTTTGACGCGCCGTTGGAGATATCCATGGCGGTTTAGGGTTACACAAGCTGCGCTCGACGAGTGGAATGAAGAAGCTGAAGGGTTAGACGTTGAGGGTCCAGAAGAGCGTGTAGATAAAGGAAAGGGTAAAAAGGTAGAGAAAGGTAAGAAGACCAGGAAAGACAGCTCGAAAACAAAGGGTAAAGAAGTCCAAGAGGATTCACAAGAAGAGGATTCACAGGATGAGAATGAAGAGGAAGAAGACAAAGAAGAGGACGAAGAAGAAGATGAGGAAGGTGATGGTCCGAAGAGATATGATGGAGATAAAAAGAAAGTAATCAAATGTGGGCGAAAGAATGGCAGGGGCGGGCCATGTGGGCAGAACATTACGATATTACTAGGCGGCTTTGATAATAGATGCAAGAACCATCGTGGTGACCTAAGGCTGCCAGGTTTCGACGAATATAACAAGAAACTCTAAAGATTTCGAGAGGTGTTTGTCAGATCTGATGGAGAACAACGTTTCAATTATTCGCAGGTCTTTGCGTGTACTGGATACAGTCTTGGTCGTCAATTAGGGAGGAATGCGGGAGCCTTTTATATTGATTTTCAATTGTATTGATTGGTAGTAGTTGGTTAAGGAATGCTGGAGTTGTTGTATTACTTTGTATTTACTGCTTTGATTAGGCTGACTATTAGCATCGTAGCAAAACCGTTTCCAACTTCAAGTACTGTAATCCTTGAATTTCGAGTACTCCTTGTTTTGAAATACTTGTTATTGCTTCTTTGAAAGATTGGGGGAGGGAAAGACGAGGGGCAATTGATTTGTTGGTGGGGTTGAATACTTTGAATGTGAGGTTCGGGGCATGGAAATGGTACGTCAAGTCTGGTTCTCTGCTGAGGCGTTTGAAGAAAGATAATCTTTATTCAAAGACCTGTGATTGAGTTGGAATTTGAGGAGACTTTCTAAGATTTCTCAATTGTGCTTAGAGAAAAGAATTATCTGAAATGCATCCTTGGTTCTCGTTCGAATGAAGTCAATTTCTGTTTCCCCGCTTATCATCTAGGAGACCATCTGAAAGGGAACTCCAAGTATGTTGTCATGGCGAGTTTAGTTGTGACAGGAATTTATTGACCGTGAAAAGGTGGAGGCTTTTCTTGAAGAGCGAATTCGGGTCAGATGTTGCGTAGCTGTACAGTGTTGAAACTCAGCACACTTGACGTTCGTGTCGTTTGACCATGACATTGGCATTGTATGCAAATGGTACATCCATTCATCGATCCCAAGCATGATGGCCGAATCTGTCTTGGAGAAAGTATCGACGATCCTGCGGAGTCTCCCTCGAACATTCTCAGCATCCTCACCACTCCAATTCCCTAAACCAAGATCGAATACTCTCTCCCTCTCCCTTTCCGCATCCAGTAGTTTTTACACTATCAACCAATTCCAACGCAGCCTCTCCCACCTCTCCATCCTCTTCCAAACACAACAAAAGCCTCTCAAACTTCCCCTTACCCATCTTCATCAGCAAGTGCACTATATCCCGGCAACTCATCCTCCTCATCCCCCCTTCTTTCCTTCCCCTTCACTTCTGCCAACTCAACACTTAAATCCTCCAACACCCTCCCAACAACCTCATACATCCCCGCAGCAAGCCTCGCATTATCCACGTCAATGTTTTCTTTATGATGTTTCAAGTCTCGCTCAAAATTAGTGTATAAATTGGTGAAATCATCGATTTCCTCGGAAGTCAAATCGCGGGATATGACGGTGTTGAGACGGTAGTTGAATAACGAAATGGGATCGAGTTTAACTTCACCCATTTGAGTATGGGTCCCGGTTTCTTTCGCCCATTGTTTTTGCCAGTCGTCTGTTTTGGGCGTGATTGCTATAAATCTCACATCAATTCATTAGCTCCCCTAGAAATCTTGAGTTTCACAGCCAGAAATGGCTACGTACCCGGAAACCAAATCCTAACATTCTCCCCATGCACAGCATCTGTATAGCGAGCCTCAACGCCCAAACCATCACCCATAGGCGCCACAGCCTCCAAATAAGCTCTAAAGAAAGCCTGCATGACTTCTCGATCGTCTTGTCGACGGTAGGCATTCATGTCCCTGAGAGGCACATCTGGTCTCTGGTCGTAATTGCCATCAGGGACAAATTTGGGCGGGTGGTACGCCAATAATTTGACTATGGCGCCTGCACCGAAGGAGGGGAATACGTGGTGGATACCTGCTTTTGTGAGGAGACGAGAGAACATAAGTGCTGCTTCGATGATGCTTTCTGCTTGCAGGGGACGGTCTGGGTTTTCTTGGTAGAGGCGGCCGATGTAATTGTGCTTTAGGCGGATATTGCTGATACTGCTTAGCGAAGGTTTGGAGTTCATAGGTGATTCTTGGAAATTTTCATTTTCTGTGGTAGGGATGTTTTCGAACTGTGGTTGTATTGCTGCCCTTTCCCATTGTGGCTTTGTGATGGGTGAGATGAGATGCCCTGTTGGTGCGAGATTCGAGACGATGGTGACGGTGTCCCATTTTGAGAATTCAACCTTGAATTGCTTTCCTGCAACGGAAACAGTGGCTTCGGTTGGAAAGCCATATTTTCTCTCCAGGAGTTGCATTTTGAACGAGGGCACGAGCCCCGGTGCAGAAAGTGATAGAGAGAACAGCTGTCCGATGTCGACTGGTTGCGGACCGAGAAGCACACTGAGCTTACTGGTCTCGAAGATGTTCAGCTTTTGGTCGTTCTCGTCCTGGTGCGTTGATGTTCTTGCTATTGTTCGTATGAGGAGTTTCATTTTGAATGAGATGAGCTGGACAACGGGGGGGGTTTTCAGTCCAGTCTGGGACGGGAGAGGTGACACTTAGGTGGGCGGAGAATGGCATTCCGGGGATAATCTCGTTAGGAAGAGCTAGGCTGACGAAGAATGGAATTGTGGATCGTTCGGTATGGAAAGTTCGCCTCTCCAGTGGAGCGGTGTTGTAATGAATTGTGGGAAGATGTCGTTGAGATATTTTCAGCTCGGCATGATAAGGTGATGACATTCTTTGATCAACATCCTCATTACTTCTGAGCTGAAGAAATTGAAGTTCCTGTTCTCCTCCACTCCCTGAAAGTTTCGCACCCCACATATAAAGCTGCTCTGTGTTGAATGGGCCATTCGTCATGAATTGAGAATCATCGGGGTTCATCATTCTTCTGAAGTTTTCCTCATTTTGGCTTATTTGTCCAGCTGCCGCGATGATTTTGTAATCGATGCTGTTTTGGCCATAGCTTCCAGACGTTGGCAGTGCCTTTGGGTCTTCTGCCTCTTCGAGAAAAGTGAACGAAAATGGCCATTCGCGACGGGTATTCTTGGGAATCTTTTCGTGCCCCTCGTACACCTTCACCTCACGCTGGAAGAGAATCTCTTTGTCTTTAAACTTGGGATGCTTTGGGTTAATAGGAGAGTTTTGCCGGTAGAGCGGATAGTTTCGCTGAACTAGGTTCGTGCTGATCCATCCATGAAAATAGACATAGATAAATCCGATTTTCTCATCGCGGGTGCTTTCAAACACCACTTTCCCAGAGACTATGTCTTCGTAGGTAAATATACCGCGAGGTGGCGGATCCACGAAGATTTGCATATGTCTTGGTCCCACCATGGCTGTTTCGAGCTCGAAGGGTAGGGAGGCGGAATGAATGATACACAAAAGTTCAATGAAAGTCTTGATGCTTTCAATAGGAGTCGTAAAACCGCTAAAGCAAATGCGTGATCAAGAATATGAGGTAGTCAAATAAGGTGCTCAAACCTGTATTTGCTGAGATAGATGGGATTTCTTGACGGAGAGGATTCAAAACACAAGAATTGAAAGTCCGAAGTTGATAACATAATTGAATACGAATACTTTCGCGAAACGAATCAAACGATGGGGATGAGAGACATTTTAGCCAGAGCTGAACAGTGACTGTCTCGTGAATCCAACATTGTGGCTGGAATGGTGGCTTGAGGCTGAGATCAATGCAGCTTTGTCGATAAAACATGAAGCGAGCCAATTAATCAACTAACGAGGAGCTGTGGTCTGGAATGCTCGCATTTATTGTCTGAATAGGGCCCAATGAGATAATTCAGGTTCAAGGCCATGGTAACTCTCGGAGCAAACGCCTACGACAGCGCCTTCACTCTGAAGCACGGAAGGAGTCCATTTGACGGACAGGACTGAGGGGTTTGCTGTAGTATCAAGGGCAGTATGCGTCATTCACGATTTCCTGGCCGGAAAGGGCCCGGTGCTAGATTCGCATAGAGTTAGGTGATGGTTGTGATGTTGGTGAAGAAAGGAGAGGTCCACAAGGTAAGTGATGCGTTTTATAGGCGGGGTCCGGCAGCAACGCGCTAAAATCACCACCTGCGCGTCTCCAAGTAAACAACCTCGAATTCGCGACTTAATTCGACTCTCCTCCCATTAAACAATCCACACCAAACCCAACCACATAACTATTCCTCTTTATCGCACATCAATCCAAATATCTACATAATAATCTCACACGATCGATTCCCCAAAATGACAACAGGACAACAACCACCAGCACCAGAGCCCGGGCGCATGGAATCCTCCCCCTCACCACCGCCCCAACCACCCATCCCCTCAACACCAGGTCCACGCGCCCAAGCCCTTACAACTCTCTATCAGAAAACGCTCTCCGCGACCTTATCTGCCATCTCTTATGATGCGTTCGCTGCTTGTTTCCCGCACATTGCTGCACAAGCGCCGGCCGCATTGAAGGCATATCATGCGGTATTCGTTGAGCGGTTGGGGGGTTTGGCTTTGGTATGTTCTCCCTCGGGGCTTACAATGGGTGAAGATGGATAAACATAAAAGCTGATATGAAGGGCAAATCAACAGGACGAGTTCCAGCAAATCCTCCTCGAGAAAAACGTTGTGCGCAACCTCAACGAGCTAGAAGACATCATTGCCTCTGCGCGGATCCGCAAATCCACCTCTGGCACTTCCTCCCCACCAGTACAACCACATACGTTGCCACCCCCTGAACTTCTCACCGCACATTTGGGTCCAGTAAGAAATAGCCAACAGTCATTGTTGAATGCGGGAATCCAAACGATACAATCACAAAATGCGCAATTGTTAGAGAGAATTAAGGAGCAGAGAAAAGAGATAGAGGGGTTAAGGGGTGTGCTAGAGGGTATGGTTAGGGATTTGGAGGGTGCGGGAGTGGCTGTTGGTGAGCAGGGACCGGGACTGAGTGAGGGTGCACGGGAGGTCGAGGAGGTCTTGAGTGGGAGGGGCTGAGGATACCAGGAATTGAAGTGATGTGGGGGGACAGCTTCAAGGAACATTGCGAATTGAGATCTCGATGCCTGGTTAGGGGGTTTATTGGGGGGTCCGTCTTGAGAACCATGGTGAAGGCGTTGGTGGCATACACTATACCGACCATCCGAATCTTCCATCCAGTCCTCGGATCTACCACCGTTGCACTCTTCCCGGAGACCTCACGTCATCAACGACACAGTAACACAACCGCACCACAGAGCTTCACATCCAACACTCCCTCAACCCAGCAGCCCTCGCTACACACACCGGCCCGGTACGCTACACCACAGCACCAAAGAAACGCAAGCCAAGCATATAACGTTATCTCTCACCACGCCAGCTCGTACTCGCGTGTTTGTGGGTAGCACTTCAGCCGGTACGACTCCCCACCTGCCTATCCCTTCTCCTTGCCTCGCTTCTCGCCTCCTTAAAACAGAAGACGAGGAGATCGACGGTGCATGCTTACATGGGTTTTACGCATCACGACATCACACAATACATGACAATCCGTGGCAATGTCCAAGCAACGAACCAACAAGTAAATGGAGAGGAAGGAGAATGGTAGAACTTCATGGAATGTTGGAAGATGTATTGATGAACAGAGCATAAAATGAAGGACCGGGCTGGTCGGTCCAACACGGCTTACGAAAAGGAAGTCGCAGGAAAGAAGGAGCCCAAGGGGCGATAAGTTACTCATCAATTAGGTTGATCACGTCAACCAATCAGTCACGCAAGACTCCCAAACTCCCAACTCCCAAACCCAGATCATCATTTGCTTCATCCATTGATTCTATTTTGTAAGTCTTTTTCTTTCTTTCTTTTGTTTATTTCTGTTTGTCTTTCTTGTGTACAAAAAATACAATGCCTTGCTTGAGTGTGTTTTCTCCCTCCACCCAACCACTAGCACAGCCAGTGATAAAACCAATGCAAGTATGCACAAAAAAAAACTAAACCCAAACCCAGTCTCCAACTCCGTTGCGCTATGTATGAATGCATGCGTGTTGTAAATAAGTAAGGGAGCCGCCGTCCATCCATCCATCCATTCGTCTTTGCCGGCGCGAAAAGAAACGAGTACGCCATATATACGATCCCACCATCCATTCGTAGCTTCATCTGTTACTGCTGGTCGTATACACATTTCCGTCGTTGGTTTTTCTTTTTGCTTGCTTTCTTTCCTGTACTTCGATTCGACTCTTTGAATCGGGTTTTAAAAATTTGTGTCAAAAGAAGTTGAAACGCTCAAACACGTATCAACTCCCCATACTGCCCCACAACCCACTCCTCTCCCTCCTCCTCCGCCTTCTCATCCTCCACATAACCCGGCAACCCCGGCTCCGTGACCGGTCTCCACTTGGTCAGTTTGCCCGTCGCCCAATCCACGACCCACCGCCTCCCTTTCATAATAACGAGGTTGCTCTTGCGTGGACTACGGCTAGTGAGGATCGCCATGCAACGTTTGGCGTATAGCATATCGTAGAAGGGTGACCACTGGTGGTTGGGACGCCATTTTCCTGTTTCGGGGGAGATGGAGGGGTTAGGCGTTGAGGATAAGAGATGTGTGTGGGAGTGAGAATTCGGGGAGAGGGATTGCAGGAATCGATTTGGTAGATTTGATGTTCTTGGTCTGTTAGTTGGGGTAGGCGCTGCTTGGACTTGCAGCGTAGTGAGGAAAGGTTCATCTCCCAGACCGTCTTCGGAGAACGTCGAACTGGCCGTTTCGGTGAGGGCTAGACTGGGGAATTGCTGCGTGATGATTTCCTGTTGCTCGCGGACGAGGGTGGCGTTTCGTTCTGCGGCTCTATCGGCGCGTCGGCGGCGGGGGCGGGGGATGCTGAGATCGCGGGGGAGGTCGCGGTCTTCGAGGGGGCAGGCGAGGTCAATGGCTGCA